>BHFT01040270.1:0-23698 GCA_004320025.1 Laticauda laticaudata
TTCTATCGTATGCCCAACGGATTTCCACTTGCTACACACAGCGTGAAAGGTTCATCCCCATTCACAAAGTTTTGCTCGCGAGCTCACAAACTTCCTTGAGCGGAGGATGACAAATCCTCATGTGGACGGCCGAATGTCTCAAAGAGAGCTAGAGCGTACTGAAACACGTATATGGTCCAAATGCAGATGTATCACAACGCGCATAATGCATAGCGTTTTCCAACATTTTATTAACGTCTATCTAAACTCATTCCTTCTTTGCATACTCCACTCAGTTGTCACAGCCTAGGACAGTTGTGCTTAAGCATAGAGTCGGTGGGATTCAAAATTTACACCCAAACTGGTTCTTGCACAGTGCTTAGTTGGTGGATACTTACTCCTGCTATGCGTCATGTGCATTGGACCTAGCGGCCTAGCCAACCTCAACATCACTCAACATCGATATGCACGCATCTCCTCTCCTGGCCTCTCGAGTGCACTGCTGGGGAAGTGAGTGCTGCAAACAAGTACGTAAGTTGGATTAAAAATTGGTCCATAATCAAGATCAATTTTTTTCAGTTGCCCATCCTTGAAACTTTGAATGGTCACTGCCACTCACCAAATCAATCCAGTACCAGCAAAGGTAGGCGGAAAAAGCTCCCTAAGACAGGTAAACTCTTAAGTCCTGCCAAGGTAAAAAGGTTACATGCGCAGAGGTAGTATTCTGTAAGCAACACCAGAATTACTGTTTCCTTCCTGCCTTCCTTACAGGATTAGGCCAGTAATTTTTTCTAACAACTGGTTCTCCAAACTGCTCAGAATGTTAAAACCAGTTCTAGCGAATAGGTGTAAACTTGTAGAATCCCACCTCTGGTATTAAGCAAAGTTTGATGAATTATTTACATTTTCAATAAAATCTTTAACTGGATCAATTTATTTTTTTTAGAAAAATGGAAATTTTTGATTAAATCAAAACCTTAATTAGACATTTAAAAATGTGGATCTGATGCTACATACTTGAGAATAGTTTAATAAGAAGGTAATGCAGCTGTGTCTTCTGTCTCAAAATGTACTGGACTCTTGTGTAGTGGTTAAGACACCAATCTAAACATGAGATTGTGACCGACTCTGAGCACCAAGCGAGCTGGGTGACCTTGGGACACTTTCTCTCAGCCCTAGGAAGGAGGCAGTGGCAAACCACTTCTGAAAAATCTTGCCAAGAAAACTGCAGGGTCTTGTGCAATCTCCAAGAAATTGACACAATGGAACAGAAGAAAAAAATATGTTCCATTTAGTGGGCATGTTCATAATGGCAATTCTAGTATCACGAGAAGGCAGAAAATTATTAGATCTTGCAATTTTTGCTAACATAACTAGCTGACAATTTTGTACATTTTGGAAATATTCATTAATGCTGGCCTTGAGATTTAGTAGAAGGCATCCTAAATTGTTTTTTGTAATATTTCTGCAGGAATTGCTGCTGCCACTTTATTTTCTGGAAATAAAAACGTGCCTTATGATGATAAACAACTCCGAGTAGCCTTTGATGGAGATGCTGTTCTTTTTTCTGATGAATCTGAAATCATTGTGAAAGAACATGGCTTGGATAGGTTTTTTGAGCATGAGAAGATCCATGAGAATACACCTCTGGCGAAGGTAGAGTGGCCCCCTTCTGCATTTTCTTTGTTTTCTTACAATGTGGCCTATATTTTCGTTCTGTATTTTGATTTTAATTTTTTTTTCTGAAAAGCAATTAGGAATCTCTGTTTTGATTTAAGCATGTGCTCCTTGCTCGAAATGTTTATTAAGCTTTTAAAAACTTCAAATAATTTGGCGGAGATATGCATAAAGCAGCTTGTTCATTATGTATTTATTTTAAATATTTATAACCAGTTCAAAGGATCTTATAATGGATTACTATAGCAATTTTTAAAATACACAGAACCATAATGACATTTGCACTTAAAGATAAAAAGTCAGAAATGTTTCTGTCCATTTAACAATTGGCTGCTAAAATTAGATGGTGCATTTTGGAGAACACCAAGAGCTGAAAGCCATATGTAGCAACAGATTGCTATCTTTCCTGTTGATAAATAATCTTAATTTCAGGATGATGCTGGATTCTGACAGATTATGCACCCTTAATTCATGGATGGATATTTTTTTATATGAAGCCTTTGCCCTCATAGAATTGGCCCCTCAACTGAAATTACAAAGGCAGTCTGGATATATCTACATATGCGCTACAGTCAAGAAGTTTGCAATGCATTGAAAGTCTCATTAATGATCAGCAATCCTGTCTCTTTCTTTAAAGGAAAAATGGTATAAGATTCTAAATGTATTTATGATATTTTTGCACTTTTAGGGTCCTTTGAAATGTTTCCTGGAAGACCTTGGAAGACTCCAAAAAAAGTTTTACCTCAAGAATGAACGGTTGGACTCACCAGTCAGGACTTATCTGGTGACAGCCAGGAGTGCTGCCAGCTCTGGAGCCAGAGTGCTGAAGACTCTTCGAAGCTGGGGGGTGCAGATTGATGAAGCCCTCTTCCTTGCAGGGGCACCCAAGGGTCCAATCTTGGCAAAAATCAGACCTCACATTTTCTTTGATGATCAGATGTTTCACATAGAAGGAGCACAGCAGCTGGGCACTATTGCTGCACATGTACCATATGGCATTGGACAGAAGTACCACAAATCCAAACTGAAAGAGAACCCAGCCAAAAATTAGTTCCATTTACCTTGCCCATAAATTTGCTGTAAAGTTTAATATTTCCACATGTGGGTTTCTATCAAGGCTATATTGATAGGAGTTATTGAGGGTGGGTGGCACATTTTGATATTCACATTCTTGTACCAATAATAAAACACTTTGAATGCTGCAAAGCATATTTGTTTTTAGACACTTAATTTAGTGTTGGAAAATCTGTGAAATTTATACAATACAGAGCAGAATTTAATAAAAAATCATTGCCCATAAACTAACAGTTTTTATGAAATTTTGCTGATGTTGTTGCAGAGGCAAACAACCTGTAGAGCTGGGAGCACATTTGAACTTTTGTGAACATACTCACAAAAAGGCTGTAGCGGAAAGCTTCCCTCTTCAAAAAATGATTGCTCTAACATGGCCAGTCACAAAACATCCACTTGCAAAGTGAACGTGCCCCCAGCATGCCCTGGCTTATCCCAGTGTGCCCCAACATAACTATTGCAAAGAACTGTTATGAGAAGCTTGTGTTTTGCTTTATAGCATGGCAGATTAACAGATAGATAGATTGATCGATTGATAGATTGATTTTAAAAGTCAGATGGGACTGGGAGACTATGTTGCCTACTACTAGATACTGTATATACCAGATACAGTCTCTCTACTATAATGGATATAGTCTGTCCCACCCTATAGGCCCCAGTAGAGGACTTGCTCAATAGTGCAGAACGCATTTTAGGTAGCTAAACTTATATCCTTGATACAGCTAATAAAATACTGTATATTCTGCAGTTTAGGACTGTTGCAACAAAAAGCCTTTACGCCATTTAGCCATTCATTAGCAAAAAAAAAAAAAAAGCTTCGTCTCTATGAGAGACTTTAGGATTATTTATAGGGGAACAATTTGTTGTTCTTAAAGGCAATAAGATTTCAGAAGTGTATATAAAACAGCGCAATTTAGAATCTAAACAGATAAAATCTTGATCCCTTAGACATCAAACTTTGTATCTTATCAGCCAGGAAATTCAAATGGACAACTATGCTTCCAAAATGGCTAATGTAGCAAGTTCAAGCAGCAAAATTGTTGTGGAATTGATGGTAATTTAGCACAATTTGTGTGTATCACAGGTGAAATGGAACTCTCTATTCAGACAAGAAGTGCTGACATTTGCTGTTTACCACCCAGAATTATGAAGTGGAGCTGGGTAGCCCAATACCAGGGATGACAAAGCTTTGATACATCAAAGATGACACACGACAACATTTTGGGTGGTATGCCAGCATTCAACAACACCCAACAATTATTTGTGAAAGAACTCCCTGTTCTTGTATAATTTTTGGAGACAGCAGTGGATGTGCAAGAATGGGGTGTGTGGCCTCTGGACCCACAGAAAATGGTGCGAGAATGGGACATTCCTTCATGAATTTTGCAGACTGAAAGAGCTTTCTCAAAAGCTGCTTCAAGAAAGAATGCCTCGTGGGTGATCCAGAGCAACTTTGGGTAACTCAGAGAGGACTTGTCAACAGAAAGAGAACAGCATCTGAATTGAAGCCATGTGGAGCAGATCCTAGGGAGCCCTAGGCCATGGAGATAATTATTTCAACCTCCATGATTTGGGGAACAATGTGAGGTAGCCTTTTTGAGTAGTAGTAATGCTCATGTCAAGATCTGGGTCTCTACTTGAGACGCAAGCTCATGTTGCTGTTTGGGGTGGTCTAGAAAGGGGATGGATGGCATGTAATATGCCAGCAGTCAAGTTGGGCATTTTCTATATTTTTGACAGACTAAGTCCAAAAGGTTTGCCATTACATACAGTATTTACATACATGTAAATTTACAAACTTTTACATACATGTAAAAGTTTCTCCTATATAGTTGCGTCTGACTCTACAGGTGTTGCTCACCTCCCTTTCCTAGCCTAGGGAGCATTGTCTGAAGACATTTTCCATGGTCATGCGACTGGAATGACTATACGCCAAGGCACATGGAACGTTACCTTCCCACCAAAGTGGTGCCTATTTATCTACTCACATTTGCATATTTCCAAACTGCTATTAGGAGCTGGGGCAAGTAATGGGAGCTTACTCCATCACACAGTGTACGGGTGTCAAACCCATACTGTAAGCTTTGCAACTGACAAGCTCAGCGTCTTTAGCCATTGAACCATCACACCCCTCACATACATACATACATACATACATACATACATACATACATACATACATACATATATACATACATACATACTGTTTTAATTTAAACTTCAGAACTTTTAGGTCAACATGATCAGCATTTAATGAATACAGTAGCATATGTTTGGGCTGTTGTCACTGTCCTTTCTCATTAATCACCACATAGGAGAATCTGCAAATAAAGCTATTTGGCCTTGTTAAGCAAATTAATGAGAAGTGGGGCAGAAAATTCTCAGGATAAGACCATCTCTGTTCTGTGTAATGTGTAGCTATACATTTTCTGACTAGAGCTTGATGAAATCTGCCTTGAAAGGGTACATAAGCAGGCTATGTGAACATCTTCCTCCATTTACAGATAGTGAGAGTCATGATTTTTGCCTTTTGCTGATTATTAGTAGCTCCCAAGACACAGCAATTGGGCACGTGAGTCCAGTTTTTCTGAAAATTAATAACCACAGAGCTTTTCAAACAGTATCTTGGCTTTGTAGAAGTCTATTACAGCCATAAACTTAGCACAAACTAAAAATTTACTGCCGAACACCTTCCAAAAGTATTGAAAATAACTTGTAGAATAGGAAAATCTACAAATGTAGAAGTGTCTATAAATTTTTAAAGAGAGTGTGTGTGTTTTTTTGGGGGGGGGGATCTGAAGCCCTAGTATCAATTCTGTTGGGAAAATAATAATTTAAAAGCACATTGCCAAAGAAATGTTTTACATTGATCCTTCTCCAGCTCCATGTTTACAACTGCATTTGACCATTGCAGGACTTCTTCCAGAGTTCAAAACTATTTAGGTCCACTTTGATGATACATCCATAAATACATATCCATCTTGCTGTTTCCTTTCATGGTAAGTTGCATGACTGTATGAAGAACACAGACACCAATAAGAAATAACAAAAGAAATTAAGGGCATAAGAAAAAATAAAGAAAATACAGGTAACACTGGTCTACTACACCAAGGTTCTTCAAACTTGGCAAGTTTAAGGCTTGTGGACTTCAACTCACAGAATTCCTGAGCTAACATGACTGGAGGAGGAATTCTGGGAGTTTAAGTCCACGAATCTTAAAGCTGTCAAGTTTGAAGACCCTTGATCTACACCAAAACTACTGTCATGCCCCTGTTGGAATCTGATTCGGAGGGAATGAGAGTGTGGCTCTGTTGGCTGTGGAAGGAACTGGGGAAGGGCACAGTCCGGCTGGGCTAAGCAAGGGAGAGGGAATTCATGGGAAGACTTGGGCCCACTCCCTCTTCATCCTAGGGCACACAGGGAACAATGGAGAAGGGAGCAACATGAGTTGCGTGACTTACAGGGGAGGAAAGGGCCCTGATTCCTTGCATTAGCTGCAGCTGGGAACACTGTTTAAAAAGGAAGCTGCGCACAGCCAGTTGTTGGGGGCAAATCGTGAATTTATCTGGTATTGTCATGGCTTATCTGTGTTTCTGGCATCTTCCCAACTGTGTGAGTGTTGCCATGCTTTCAAATCTGAAAGTCTTGTCAAGTTAATTACTACCGCTTTGTTTGTTTGGATTTTTAGTTATAGTCTGTATGTAGCTTGTTTTGGACTGAATTTTCTACAAACGCTGTTCCTGGGAGTTTTTCTCCAGCCGAAGGTAACCTGGATATTGGGGGCAAAGTTGGAGATAATAAGGGGACTCTTCTTGCTTATTTGACTGTGCTGCTTTTGTGCCATGCCCCTTTGGGTCATCACAACTTCAGTATTCCCTACTTCTCTAGCCTTGCAAATTTTTCTTGATTCCAATGCCTTCATAGATTGTTTCATATATTGCCTTCATTCATTCAACTATTCACCTCTTCCAGTCTCAAGACTTTTATCAGTTCCATCTAGCCATGACTTTCTCCATCTTTCCCTTTTCTCAACGTATGTACTCTTCCTATTTGTTTTACATTTTGATCTCCATTCATTCTATGATCAAACCATCCCAGTTTGGGCTTTCCACACAATGGAATCAGATGTAGCTTTGTTTTTATCCCTTTGCTTTCTTAAATGTATTACATTATTTATCCTGCTGAATGATCATGTGAGTGAAGTGAAAATGTCAATTATTATCTTGTTATTTATAAGCAAACCTTCTCTGTTTAAAACTACTTTCCCATCTTAATAAAATCTAAATGTTCAATATTTTTCTACTTAAGAACGTTTCATAAAAGAATGTCCAATTATCTTACAGACTTAAACTCTACACGTATTTTGTGTTTCTATAATCAGTGATCATTCTCCGAAATAACAGAATTCCTAATAAATAATTATCAACATTTTATTATAACAAAAGATAGAAAATACATTGTATTGCTCCCTCTGCCTTAGTACAAGCATGACTGTTCAATATTAAATGTTAGTTATCATATGATAAAGATGTAGCTCTACAAATTATTGAAAATGTAAAGATAGTATTACTGAACATATAAATTCAGTGGAAAACTAGTGACTAAAGCACCAAGCTAAAAAGCAGGAGACTGTGAGTTCAAGTCTAGCTTAACCATGAAAACCAGCTGTGTAATTTTAGTCAGTCACTCTCTTTCAGCCCAACCCATTGCACAGGGTGGTTGTGGGGAAAATAGGAGAAAGGAATGATGGATATATTCTCTGCCTTGAATTATTTGTAAAACTAATAAAGGTGGGATACAAATAAGTAAATGTATAGGTAAATAAATCAATCACAGGCTATGATGGATAGTTAATGATATTGTGACATGGGATCGAGGGGTCAGGAGGTAAGGCTGAGCCTGTACACTAGTTATGTTGGTTTGTGATTGAGGGGGTTTGGTTTTGTCCCAGCTACTCTTTCTAAGCTGTATGTTTTTCTCTACATTTATATTTTCTTTAACACACCTGCCCCTAATTATGAATTTGAGGTGGGGAAGCTCTCAAATGGTAATTAATTATCCCAGGTTGCATTAAGCAAACAATAACTGAGCTTATATAGATAAAATAAACTTCAGAAATAACAACTTTGACGAGCAAAAAAAAAAAAACAATAACAAAGTTAACTAGTCACTTACTAATATTTATCCAAGCAATATTTCCTTTTTGATTCAATTTTTCTTGGGTTTTTTTTTTTTTGAAACCCCAAACTTTAATCTGATATCTCAGCTTTTACCTTCTACATCAGCAAACATGCTATTTTCTTTCTTCCCATATAAGAGCTCTCTGTTTCTAAGAAAAAGCCTCATATCTTGGAAAAGGAGGGGTTGCGGGGAATCTCATTCTGCTTGAGTGAGCAGGAACCTGACATCCCTGGCAAGATCTTGCTTTGAGATAAAAAAGGGAGGTATTGCGATTGGGGGGGGGGGTGTTCAGTTACAACCAAAGGCTACATGCTGCTGCTTCTGACATCCCTCCCATAGAATTTACCATTGATATTATAAATTAAAAGTGAGTTTGGGAAAGACTCAGCAATAGTTCATAACAGCGATATTTATTATCATATTTCTCGACTGGTCATCTTAAGTGATTCTATTACTATTTTTTTCCAACTAGATAAAACTGTACTTATAACAATCCTGGCTTCTTGTGTAAAGTTATCTAAAGGCATTACAGTGAAATATTACCAGATATAAGCACAACAAATATAGCTTGCGATACATCAGATTTCTGCTGCAATCTACCTCATTTGCACAATAGCATCTGCAGCAGATTGAAGTGCCCGGTTAAAGGGGTTGGTTCTATGGCCACACCATGGCTTTATTTATAGACAGATGACTTAGTTTTATTATACCATAAATGATGGAACAGAATCCACTTCATCAAACACATAAAGTGTTGTCCTCCACACATGGTAGTGAGGAAAAATGTGAGCAACTGGGGATTAGATTTAAACAGGACAGAAGGAAGTTTGAACTTGAAGGAACACCAAATTATAAGGACCAGTCATAACTATAGAGACTGATGAAAGCACAAACATTTCAGTTCAGCAAATTAATTTCCCGCTTTGTAGACCCGGTTCCTCTTTGCACCGGCGCAACTTGTTTTAAAGCAAGTTGACATTCATTTAGGTTCATTATATTTGCATAATAAAGACAAAAATTGAATATAAGAAAAAAGCCAATCAGGACGGAGCAGGGTGAGCGACAGGTAAGAATCGAATCTCGGCTTCGCGCCCACTAACTATATTCCCCAGAATGCCAAGCGAGGCGAGCCGGCCAACCTACCCAACTCCCTAAGGTCCCTCGTGTTTCCCCCCCCCCCCCCCNCCCCCCCCCCCGCCGCCGCCCCGCCCGCCGCGCCATGTCATTGGGTCGTAACTCTGAGTGATCCCTCGGTCGGGCCAGCCCGCGCCCAATCCCGTCCCGCCTGGGGCTCTAGGCGATGGCCGCGGCTGGGATCCTCCTGGCCGCCGCTCTGGGGGGAGGGTTGCTTTTCCTCGCGCGCTGCTTCTCTTCCGTGACCAGGAAAGTCGCGCTGAGGATGCCGGCCGGCGGCCCGATGGAAGGCAAGACTGCCATCATCACCGGGGCCAACAGCGGCTTGGGCCGGGCCACGGCGGCCGAGCTGCTACGGCAAGGCGCGAGGGTCATCATGGCCTGCCGGGACTGCGGCCGCGCGGAGGAAGCCGCCCGCGAGCTACGCGCCGAAGTGGGCCTCTGCTCGCGCGGAGGGGGCGAGTGCCGCGGGGAGCTGGTGGTGCACGAGCTCGACCTGGCTTCGCTCAGCTCCGTGCGCAGCTTCTGCCAGCAGGTGCTGCAGGTACGGTCGGGGGGGAGTGGAGCGGGGGGGGGGTTGGATTTGAACCCATTAAGGGACCCTCCCTGCTCCAGGAAATACGAACTGAGCCCACCCCGCGGCTGGAGGGGAGGTCTAACATAAAGGGGGTCCCGGAATCCTTCGTGCGTGGGGCGAGCAGAGCCTGGAAAGTAAAAGAGGGTCCCTCGCCTTGTTGCATTGCGGCCGAGGCATCAACATTTCTTGGTTATGGCTAGTCAGGGTCCGCATTGCAGCCCTTGGAAACCAAATATAACGTCTTTCTGTCGTTCGATGCTGCTTTTACATGGCATCCACCTGAACTGATTATTATGCCTGTAAATAACCTATAGTGCGCCCTAAAATAGGTCAGGCCATTTGAGGCTAATCCAGTCACAGAAAAAACAAAACCAAACAAACATGGGTTCTAAATACAGAGCCTCTTGATTTCCCATCGCTTTTTTCATGGGCATCTTCTGACAATTATGCCTGCATGCTGACAATTATATATTTTTGATTATTTTTTGTTTCCCCCCACACCCTTCAATTGCTGAAGTAGGAATGTGGAAAACGGCTCTTCTTCATTCGCATGATTTTTACATAGGTCTGAGCATAGCAACGTCATAGGTGGTATCGGCTCCATGCATTATCTTATCACAGATCGGAACATTTGGGAGGCATTTGGTGTCTGTATCCTTGAATCTCATTTTTGCAGTTCATAGTTTTGTCATCTGATCTTCATAAAAACCATGAGCAGGTTCAGCTGCACATAGCAAGCTATCACTGTCATGAATATCATATGCAGGTTCTGGCAGCATGGCACAGAGACATACATGATCCACATGATTTTCTTACAAGGAATCTTTCAGTCCCCATCCCATTAAATATCTGCAAACTGCAGGCCAATATTGATCTCACACTGTTGACACTGCTGTGACACAAAATGGATAACCACAAATCCATTTGATCTACGTGACCTCTCTATTAAATCCTAGGCCACATTGCGATGATGTAACTAGTACAAACATGTGTATAAGAAATATAGAATGTAGGGTTTGCGGGGGGGGGTTGCCTTATTTTATGATCTGAACTTCAAGCTGTCAAATCACAGATTACATTCATCTGTATACAATGAGTCGCATAACAAAAACAGTTCCAAAGTGGTTTTATGTCATTGTTGGGTTTTTGCAATGTCTTATAATGAACCATTATGGATTTTGGAACCATTATGGAACCAAATATGGATTTCAGATCCATATTTGTGATGGTTCATTGAAGACATTGCATTCAGCAAGATGGAGTTTTCCTGAAGATTGTATGAAAAAGTGTAGATTTATGAGGGTCCATGCCATAGAACTACATTTTTGCACCAATGACAACCGGCTTCAACCAAAGTAGCAGCCTCTAATTGAAGCAATTCGCCCTAAAAACAAGTGTCCATATTCTGATTAGTAAGTTTTATTATGAAGTATGTTAATAACAATAATTCCAGTGAGCACTTTCACATGAGAAGTCTATACATAGGCAAAATGTAAACTAGTTTTCTGCTTTCATTTTATTTTATTTCCTTTTTTTCTTCCTATGTAACAAAGACTTGTCTGCACCTGTTGTTTTGAAAACCCCTACTGGTCATCCTAATAGCTTGTGAACCAGCTCTTACAGATGGTATTTTAAATTGTCAACTCTACGGTTGAGATGACTCATTGCTTGCAGATAAAAGTTAACTGTAATATATTAATTGCTTATGTATTCCAAATAAAAATTGTGCATCATAAAGAGGATCCATTCTTTACATTCATATTTTTTCAGCATGATGATGCTGAAAATAGACCCATGATCATTAAAATGTACTAGGCAATAACACAACTGGTTTACTTTTTAATATTGGATTCTCGTAGCTGGTATTAAAAAATTTGTGAAATCAGGAGGATCCTTTGTAAGATTTTAAAGATCCAAGTTTTACCCAGCCTCTTCATCAGCACAAATGATCTTTGTTTATCCTCTGCTCCTCACCCATGAGCGACAGTAAGGAAGCATGTTTGTGTGGATTGCTCAGAGACAGCATGTGCTCTGCAGATGTAGACAAGGGTCCCAGATCCTTCCACTAGTATCTCCAAAGAAACCACTTCAGCTCATGGGAATTAATAGACAGCAGATGTGGAAAAGAACATCAACACATACATTACATTGTGTGTATGCAAGTTGATAGGCTAAAATTAGTTGTGATTTTCCACTGGGAGCATGCAATATCAAGAGGCTGTTTATTGCTAAAGAAGCAATGAACAGCCTTTCTAGCATGAATATTAGCACTGCGGCGTGTCTTAAGTTATGAGGATAGGATGTGAGGCCTGAAATGAAGACTAGTTCAGAAGACAATCTTGAATAGTTGGATGGCTCATGACTTCAAGCACCACATTGATATTATAAAATTAAGACAGGCACAATCTTCTGTTGATTTAAAACTGGGTAGATGAGGTAGATTTACTTGTCCTTCAGGCTTCTTGGCTTCTTTTGTATACAAATTGTAAGATGAAAAATTATATGTTAAGAAACAGAGGAGGATGTTTTATTTTGAAATTATCTTAATCAAATGGAAGACTGCCTCAGGGTAAGATGCAGGAATGTTTTGATCTCCAGAGCCTGTGAAGAAATTATAAAAATATGAGCAATGTTGGGTTTACCTTTGCTTGTTCTATAGAAGTTCAGCTAATAGATTTTGTCCTGTTGCAGAAATGAAGAACTTGTGCCCACTTCCTGTGGCTGCTGTATTGTATTTCTTCCTGACCCTAACTGGCACAACTAATTGGAATGCTGGGCTGTTACAAACTTGTGAGCCTCATACACGTTGCTTAACAACACACCACATCATGGCTTTTTGGGAACTGTAACAACTGGACGGCCACCCATTCCTTGCAGCCCGCATGAGAAGCACAGGTTCCGAATAGTCTTTCATCTATGGAAATTTTGAGACTTGCTGTTTCTCATCCAGACAATCTCACAAGATAGTTGCTGTGGGAATAAGAAGGAAATCCCCCTGTGTATTGCTGAAGAAAAGATGCTTTGTAATTCTAATAAATGTGTGTCTTTAAAAAAAAAAAAAGCACATAAGAATCAGGTAATCATGAAGGAAGCCGTAAAGACTGGCTATGGTCCTTTTGCGTTGTGGTGTTTGACCATCTGTAGACATGCTTCTTTTTTTTCCCTCTCAGGAACTGTTTATCTACGTTTGACAGTCTTTCAAAATTGTGCAAGAAGAAAATTTGACAAAAGGATATCAAAAATGCTTTGTCAACATGGAATATTAAGAACTTAATCTTTTACCATTTTTCCTTTAGAAGATAAAGATTTTAATTCTCTCTCTTGTCTCTCTCTCTCTCTCTCCCTCCCCCACTTTCTCTCTCGTACAGGAAGAGCCAAGGCTGGATGTCCTGATTAACAATGCTGGGATATTCCAATGTCCTTATATGAAGACAGAGGATGGTTTTGAGATGCAGTTTGGCGTCAATCATTTAGGTCACTTTTTGCTCACAAATCTTCTCCTTGGTCTTCTAAAAAGTTCTGTTCCCAGCAGGATTGTAGTGGTATCCTCCAAGCTTTACAAATATGGAGAGATCAACTTTGATGACTTAAACAGTGAACTAAGTTATAACAAAAGCTTTGCCTATAGTCGAAGTAAACTGGGCAACATATTGTTTACCAGGGAGTTAGCCCGACGCATACAAAACTCAGGTGTCACTGTGAATGTATTGCATCCTGGTATTGTCAGAACAAATCTAGGTAGGTATATACATATTCCTTTATTAGCCAAGCCCCTTTTCAATTTGGTATCTTGGGCATTCTTCAAGTCTCCATCAGAAGGAGCCCAGACCATTGTTTATTTGTCCACTTCTCCTGAAGTAGAGGGTGTATCTGGGAAATATTTTGGGGACTGCAAGGAGGAGCAGTTGTTGCCCAAGGCCACAGATGACTTGGTTGCGAGAAAATTGTGGGATATCAGTGAAGTGATGGTGGGGTTATTAAAATAACCTAGAAGAAGCACTTTATTGAAACAATAGTCAAAGCTATTTTTGAGACTTCCGTTATTTTCCCAGCACTTTATCCCCTTGGTTTTTGAGACACTTATTTGGGGATTCTGAGCAGTCTGTGTCAATTCTTGATTCTTTCCACTTTTTAAAAACAAAAAACAAAAATTTCCATATAAAGAAAACTTAATATTTAATGAAAAGAGTTAGAGTATAAAAATGTTAATATATTTCAAGAGCGATATATATATAACTCTTCCTTGAAAATGAAAAAAAAAAAAAAGGAAGAATGGGCTATTATCAAATTGTGTGCTCAGAGTTCAGTGCTTCGTACCTGAATTAGCTGTGCATGGTGCTATATTTGAAATGTGTTGCAGCAATGTTCTATTAAAGAAAAACAAAACAAAGCTAAGAGACCTATTTTCTATGTCTCACTCAGCGTGGCCTACATTTCTGCTTTTAAGTAGGAAGCCTAGCCAAAAACTGGAAAGAGAAAATCTGGCTTGTGATACCCCGTGCCAGCCTTTCTGCTCTGCCTTGAAAGCCTTCTAGTGCTCTATGGTTGCACTGTGATTAATCATCTGCGTAGAATCTGCACCTGCATAGTGTTTCCCCTTGAATTTGTCTTCCTAGATCTTATTCTAAAGCATTTGTCTCGCTGTATCATCTCCTGTAAAACTTCTCAAGCCATTACAAGTAATAAGAGTGGGAAATGGACACCTCTGGTGCCTTTGCTTATTGGAACACCTGTGGAGACGGTTCTGCTTGTTGTGATCTTTGCTGTTTGCCACTGACATGTGCTCCATCAAGTCTTAAATTCTTCTGGATTCATTCTCTTAATAAGAAAAGCTACTTGAAGTTGTTGAAGGCTGTTTCTGCATCTGAAAAATACTACTGCTGCCCCCTCCCCCTTTTTTTTATTTTTTTTTGCCGAGGGTGTTTTAGTGCATTTGTTATAAATCTTGGGTTGCCCCATCTTTTTCCTTTTGGAAATATAACCTGTTTGGTCTACCTGTATTATTTCAGAAATATGGTTTCTCAAGCATTCAGCTCATATTGTGGATGCCATTTTCTCCTTATCTACAAATGCCAAAATCCAGAAGCAGTCTGGGGCAGAACCCATTGGGTATACTTTGAAGTTGGGTTAAGCTAAGCTTGAAGCTTCTTAGAAATATTCCGAGTTCAAATTCACCTAGCCTTCCTGTCTATATTTTCTAAGATTAGAGTGTTTATCCAGAATCGGTGAGCCATGAGGTAGCCAGTTGCTTTCTCTTGACAACTTATTAGACTATATAAGTAACCTTTTATTTCCTTAAAAAATAGGATATATATCAGTTGGGTCTAGTATCTTCAGGATAACTTTGAATAATACACAGCAATAAAATATGAATGGGACTTTCACATGAAAGTAGAATTTAGTTCAAATGCATTTCAGTATCAGCTGCATAAATAATTCTGCAGAAACTACCATTCATAAACCACAAAGAATGCCACCTAATGCTTAACTGTAAAAAGGGTGTTAAACATAATTGGAGGAAGTGGCCACGGACTGTGGTTGGGACTGGCATATCTCCTGGCTATTAAGCACTGCTACAATGAAACTGAATGCATTCCAAAGATTTAAGTCTCAAAAGGAAAGGTGTTGGGTCTGAGTGATTCCTAGGGCTTTATCACAGTATACTACCTGTCTTCCGCAGTCTTTGAAGTGAGGATTTGCTTTCTGTATGAATGAATTGGTTTAGAGGAGCAGAGATGAAATACACACATACACATTTGCACATACAAAATCTATACATAACTATATGTATAAGCACACTCCAAAATACCAGTTAAATTAGTATTGATTTGCATCAGTTAATCTCTGCCATGCAGAGCTGTTAGCATTTCACATAATTCATTTTTGCTTTAATTCATACAATGTACGTTTCGTAAATACAGTTCTATCTGAAATAAAGTATGTCAACATGACAGCATTCTGTTTCCTCGTTTAAATGAGAAGCTTTCTACCTTTTCCAGCCAGAAGCCTTGTGTCAGAGATTGGGACGCAAAACACTACAGTAAAAATGTCTTATGAGAAAGAATGATCTCAGGGATATTTCATACAAAATATGAATGTTATAATAAAAAGACAGCTGAGTAATTTTTAAATTAAAAAAGCTGTCAGGATTTTGGAATATCTAGTTTTTTGGGTTTTTTTAGGGGAGGGGGGAGTCCCCAAACAAATAAAAAAGTGTTGTGTATATTTGTGTGTATGCTAGAGAGGTCATACACACTTTTACAGGTGTGGTATGGAGGGAGGAGGGAACTGATGAGGCTCTCGGACCAAAAGATGACTCAGAAGAAACCCAAGGAAAGACGTCTTACAGCAGGGGTGTCAAACCTGTGGCGTCACGTCATGTGATGTATCACGATTCACCCCCCCTTTGCTAAACCAGGGGTAAGCATGGCCAGCACATGATGCATCCGGCCCATGGGCTGCGAGTTTAACATCCCTCTCTTAGAGGCACAGAGCTCTCTGGTTTGGCCTCTGCCTATGTTTCTTTCAGATCATGTAGATTTAGGGGGTAAGAAAAGGTGTTCAGTTCTTAAAAAAAAAAAAAACAACCCACCTGGCTGTGGAGATGTGTACTAGTGAAAGATGTTAGACTGGATACAAGATGCAATCATGCATCCACACCAAATAACATGATTCCTTGCTGTCCCTATAAAGTGGAAGTTTGATAGCTTAACAAGAAAAAAACCCCAGATGTCTGGTCTTCCAGTTCAAAATGGCTATGGAAGTGTAGCAACTTACCATGACAACTAGAGCTGAGGAAATTACCATTACTAAATGCATTATCTTCAAGTTTGTCCCGGAACAACCTATCCTGTTTTATCTTTTATATGAAAATATAAGAAAAACACTTCCAATTTGGAAGAACTAAGAAAGCTCTTTGATGCTTCAACTATGGGAAAAGGATGAGGCAGAAGCAGCACCCTGAATGTCTCAAAAACGTAAGAATGGAAAAATAGGGAAGTTGTTTTGTGTGCCAAAGTTGTAACAGAATATAAAAATTTTAAAACATTTCTCCCAGTGTGGAGGGTCGGGTTAGGGTTAGGGAGGATTGGTGAGGAAAAATGTGGCTGGTATGGGGACAATAAATAAAGGAGGAGCAATTTCTTCTTATTAGATTAGAACCAAAACAACAACAACCCACAATCACTTTAATGGGGAACAAACCATCAGAATATTACTCTTTTTCTCTTACATAGTTTTCCATAAAGCCAGGGGAAAAAATACAAACAAATTCAATGCTCAGATTGTTTTCAGTTTCTGAGGGGAACAACCCAACTGTCAGATGCTGTGTGAGACCTTTTTAATCCCAATAGATTAGTAATATCTGAAGCCATAAAAAGGATGGGGGGATGGAAGCAGAATCTTCCTAAGAACCTCTAAATGTTTCTGTTTCCTATCTCTCTTTGTCATGGTGACTTCCTTGATTTTCTTTTCCTTCAGGCTAAAGCTCACATGATACCCCATCAAGTGATAAGCATGTACAGACCTTTCAACAAAAGAAACAAAAAAAATTTCCTTTGTAAAATTTTCCTGTAGCCATTTTTTTTGGTCTGCCATGTCATGTTATAACCTGACTACTTCCTCTTTGCTCCTTTTTCATTAATTGCTGTCAGAAAGTCGACACCACCTAGAACATTTGATCTCTTTTCTAACTGAAAAAGCATCTTGAAAGCACATCTTCCCAAGCCCTTCTCCCAATTACAGTGAAAAGTGATACTGTTTTATCCTTTCAGACCTACTAACTTGCCTCCAAATTTTGATCCATTGTGCTGATAAAGGGTTTCAATTGGAGGTTTTCACATATTAACCTGGGATAGCAGCTTACTTTTGTAGAACTTTAGAACTGGAAGAAGCTGCATAAGCCTTTGCCCTGCTCAGGGCAAAATTAAAACATTTACTTGCTTACACAATTTCGATGGTGCCCAACTCGATGAATCCGATCAGTGGTGGGATTCAAATTTTTTTACCACTGGTTCTGTGGGCATGGCTTGGTGGGCATGCTTTGCAGGCTCATGCGTGTGTGCAGATGGGTGGCAATCTGCGGTGCCGTGTGAAGCAGCTGAGCTTCAAAACCAGGAAATAAAGGTCAGTATAGAGCCAGGGCGGGTGGGCCCAGCAGCTGATCATCGGAGTGAACTGGTTAGCTCACTGATAATCCTCAGAGATACTGGTTCAGCCAAACCAGTAGAATACCACCACTGAATCCGATGTATTGATGACAGAAACATTACAATGCATAAAAAGAGATCCTGGCTGTCTGGGAGAACAATTCAACCAATTATAAACTNTGTCTGGGAGAACAATTCAACCAATTAAAAACAATCAGATATTTAATGGGTTCATGAGCGGGAGGTGCTGCAACAGAATAGGACTGCTTTTTGATCCTGTACAATAAACCTGTTCAATTGATGGGGACCCAGAACACACTTAGCCTTATTGATTGTATAAACACTTGGAGATAAGCAGTCCCTTATAAAGCCAGGACCTATATCATGAAGGGCTTTAAACATGAAACCAGAACCTTGAAATGCACCCTGGTAAGTGTCCAACTAGCTTCTGTGTAGCTTCCAACACACACACACACACACCGTGAACGAGAGCCTCCCACCTCTCTTGTAATTAGTTCCGTTATCTTCTATTCAGAAGTATGCTGTTCTCTGTGTGTACACCAAAATAAATTAGCCATAGCCACGCGCTTAGGTATCTCTGTTGCTGAGTTCCTACAATCTTTAGGCAATCTACCACATCTACTAAGGGAAATGCTCTACTGACAAGCAAAGTCAATGGGGAAGCCAGGCTCACTTAACAGCTTCATTATTAATTTAACAAAAACAGTGATTCACTTAATAAAGTTGGCAAGAAAAGTCATAAAATTTCCTACTTAGCCACATAAATTCTGGGCTGTATTGTGATAAGTCAAGGACTACCTGTACATATAAAATCTGGGCCTCATAACTTCCATGGGATTGAAAATTGGCAAGAGCAAATTTCAGGTTGCTTCAAGTGCTCTCTTACCATCCTCTGGAGGTTCAGTAAACTGGTCCCATCTTAGACCTCTAGAAGCTAGGTTGACTGATTCCTCCTTTGGCTGCTGGGCATCAGAGAGACTGGTCCCACCCTAGTCCTCTGAAGGCTGGCTACACTGGTCCTATCATTGACTGCTGGAGAGTGGTTATCCACAATCAAGTTGTCAGGAATTCAGAAGTTGCTTCCTCTCCCACTATTATTTTGCCCTTGATCATTCTTTTTTTTCTGAAACAATTGTCTAATACAGTGGTAGTCAACCTGGTCCCTACTGCCCACTAGTTGGCATTCCAGCTTTCATGGTGGATGGTAGTGGTTTTGTCCCCTACATTATAAATCACCATTACTGTGGAACCGGTGGGCGGTTAGAGAAAATTTTACTACTAACAGAAATAGAAAAGTGGGCGGTTGGTATAAAAAGGTTGACTACCCCTGGTCTAATAGGTTATGATTAGTCTAACCCTAAATCTCCACACACCTCAAATGCATTCCTTAAAAGACTAATCCTTCTGGTCCTTTAGGGGGTGTGATCAGATATCTGGAAGGAAGCAATTCCCTGACAGGACTATTTGGGGTAGGATTCAAATTTCTTATCAACCAGTTCTATGGACATGGCCTAATTTGTGAGCATGCCTTGGTGGTCACGTGACTGGGTGGGCATGGCTTGCATGTAAATATTGTAAATATTTATGTAAATATTTTTTTTTTTAAAAAAGAGCAACTTTTACCCCAAATCAGGCAAAGCAAGCAGGCAGATTGAGTTACTTGCAGAATCACAGATTCACTCATATATCTATCTTTCTGCAAACTGCTGCCTGAGTCTGCACTGAAAAATATAAGCTTCAATCCTAAGGAAGGTTCAACTCTGCTTTCAGGCCACTTCCCCCCAACCAACCCCTGAATACTGGGTCTCAGGTAAGCCTCCTGGGTGAAGGCAAAGCAGTACAACAGTGATTTAGATTAGAAAGCAAGAAATCTGACAACTTCCTGCTTTCTAGCTAATCTAAATTGCATGGCACAGCTTATAGTCGTAACAGCTGTTCATCGAGGGAAAAAAGGGAAAATAGCAACTTACCAAAAATTAGGTGAAGGCACAACACAGGCAAGTTGGATGGCGTGCATGTGAGATAAGGAGTGACTGGGTGGGGAGGGGCAAGTGGGGAGGAAAGGAGCCAGCCAGTGGCACAATTTGCCAGTTCTCTGAACTGCACAGAATCATAACAACCGGTTCTATAGAACTGGTCCGAATTGGTAGAATCTCACCCCTGGGACTATTACTGATAAATGTCAGTTCCTAGTCTTTGTAGATGAAATTTCCTCAAAAAACAAAGCCTCAGCAAGATCTTGCTTTCTGGTCTAATTAGATGGGCAGAAGTAGAGGCAGAAATCCCAGTCCTGAATCTGGATAGCCTGTACCCAATAATTTCTTTGATTTGTTTTGTCAACTCTGATGCCAGAATGCAACTCTTGTGGTGGAACTAAGTAGTGCAAGATATAAAGAGCCGTTACTTTCCATGATTGAAAAATCATATTTCTGTAGATGGAATTTTAATTTGCCTTTGTTGGTTTAGCAATTCACTGCTAACTCAGACTGTGATCAAGTGGACTAATTATATATACCAGTTTAATTTATTTATTATTACTTATCAAGTACAGATAATTGACTTACCACAATTGAGCCCAAAATTTTTGTTGCTAAGTGAAACATTTGTTAAGTGAATTTTGCTCCATTTTATGACCTTCCTTGCCACAGTTGTTAAGTAAATCACTGCAGTTGTTGAATTAGTAATAACTAAATCTTAAGTGAACCTGGCTTTCCCATTGACTTTGCTTGTCAGAAGGTCGTAAAAAAAGATCACGTGACCCTGGGACACCACAACAGTCATAAATGTGAGTCAGTTTCCAAGTGTCTGAATTTTGATCATATGACCCTGGGAATGCTGCAACAGTTGTGCAAAAAACGGTCAAGTCACTTTTCAGAGCCATAACTTTGAATGGTCACGAGGTGAACTGTTGTAAGTCAAGGGTTACTTATATCAATACTTTTGATTTCCTTTTCTTAAAGGTAATACTTTTACATTTGATATTCTTATCCTATCTTATGCCATAGACATGTAAAGTAAGCTCTGTTCAAGTCATTTGTATTTATTTCTGAATGGACAGACTATACCACCAATGAATAATTCCCTTTGAATTCTGGGATTTATTTCTGAAGATGCAGACTGTGCTGTTCATCTCACCAAATGTGGCATTCTGAGTAGTTTTCTGTAGACATTCTAGAACAAGGGTGTCAAACTCATGGCCCGCAGGCCAGATACAGGCTGTGGGATGCTTAGATTTGGCCCACGGGGGCTGTCCTGGTGCATGCCTCTGCCAGCAAAAATGGGGCTCTTGGAGGGCTGCACATGGACCCCACTAAGCTCCATTTTCACTGGCAAGGGTTGTAAGAGGCTGTCCTAGCCAAAAGCAGAGCCCCCCAAGCTCCACTGTTTACTGGCAGAGAGTTTCAGGAGGCTGTCCCAGTCAAAAATAGATCTTGTGAGGGCCGCAGGCAGTTCTGAGCTCTGTTTTCACTGGCAGAGGATTTTCAGGAGGCAGTCCCAACTGAAAATGGAGATTGGGAGCATGTTTTCGCTGACAGAGCGCTTTGGCCACCACAGGTACCCCCAACATGAGTGACGTCAAGCTGGCCACCCCCCTGAGGTCAAACACAACCCTGATGTGGCCCTCAATGAAATCGAGTTTGACAACCCTGTTTTAGTACTACAAAAGTATTCATGACATTTTACCTCAGGCCCAGATACATATCTATATGGATTATTTCAGAATTATGTTTTTATTTGCGGAAGAATAACTTACTCCCGCATTGAGATTTATAATAGGCAATATATTCTGTGTGCTTCTCAAAAGGTAACTGGCTTTTTTCAAATATGAAACCTCATACCCTAAAGAGGCAATGCTTTTTGCAGAGAATACTTTTGGCAGCTTAAAGAGTGAGATGTAACTGAGTGAGAAGAGATATTATAATTGGCAGCCAGACAAAAATAAAGCCTTTTTTAAAATCCCGCTTACACCTGAAAGCCCTCATGTTTTGAATGATACCCTGCTGGTGCAATTTGAAGCAGTTCTGAACATTTGAAGGGGAAAAAAAGAGCAAGAATGCTTAGTTGTTTCTGTATGTTATGTATCTTCCATTCATCAAGCTATACTATGGGGATACTTGTTGAAGCAGCAATATTTTCTTCTAAGAATTAAATTTAGAAACAGGGTGTCAGGAAATGAGTTGATTTCCAGGTTGAGCTACCTTAATTCTTTTCTCCTTAAGGTGATGGAAAAAAATAAATTCCAAGAGTATTTCAAATAAATGCAAATCAGCTTCTTTGCCATTCTTTGTTTTTCATGTTGCTTTTTTTCCAAGCTGATCTTATATGTATCTGTCACCTGGCAAAACAGCTTAAGCAATCTAGACAGCAGGGTATTATTTTTGAGAATGGAGCTGTCGTTTGCTATAGAGGAAAATGGCCTTATTCCACCCAGTCTCACAGCAACCACCAGCACCTTCAGGTCTGCTGTGACTGGCCAAAGATCTAAGAATTTCTCTGAATATTAAATAGTGTTCAAATATCCGAAGCAGAACCCAGAAAAAGAAGCAAAGTTTGCTCTGTAAGTGGTCATTCCACAGAAGGCGAGCGCTGTGGTTGTTTTTCTAGGTTCAGCAAATGTCTTATTCCGTTTCAGAATAATATATTTTAAAATATCAACTTTAAGCAAAACATAGCCAGTGTGATGCAGACCAAAGGCTGGATAAAATCAAAAGCATTTGCTATAGTGATCATCTACATGCTTATGAGATCTCAAGATTGATCCAAGCCACTCAGAGAGTTTCATAGGAAGACAAAGATTTGAACTGAATCTCTCCAGAAAAAGTCTTAAGTATCATATTCTGATTTTTTGAAACAGTGTCTGCATCGGGTGCCTTTAAGACTAATGCTGAGCTCCTAATAAAAAGATATGTCCAGATATATACATGGGTTGCTGCTGTAGTTGTAATGTAAGATCTAATGTAGTTCCTTCTTGTAAATTGCTCTCTTCTGTTAGTCAATTTTTTTTACTCTAGAATGATGGAGGATTCTATTATTTTTCCAGCTGGTTGAGATTCTCAGCACAAGAGTACTTAGAATTAGGAGTATTGATTAAAAATTAATCAGTAGTTTTTAAAAAGTATTTAGCATTAAATAAACGTGGAACAGACTTATCTCAGGCACATGGTATGTACTACAGTAGACTCCTCCAGAAGAATTTTGTTACTCTGTCTTCTCTGTCTGATGAACTCCAGATGACAGCTACAGTTTCCATCATTGCATGCTTGTTGGACATAAATGCTAACTAATCAACATGGATTGGCCTCAAATTGGAGGAGCTGACACCCAAAACATCCATGTACCTCCCATCCTTTCAAAAAGTAGCATCATTGAGACTTATGCTTAGACATCTTGTTTAAAAGCAGGTTACTTTGGGGCTACAGGAATGCCCGCTGTTTGAGGAATCGTTGAGCTTCTTGGCAAGCATTGTCTTCTTCTTGCTTTGTATCAGGGTTTTTTCGGAATTCAGGAGCGTGAAGCCTTGGTTTTTATTGAACCAATTAATGTCAAACCCAACTCTGCCATCTCAAGTTGAGACCTTTCAGCAAACTGGAACAGCTTACGTGTTCCCTGGAACGAGTGAGCAAATTGGCTGCTTTTTGCAAAGCGTATTGTTTGTTTTAAAAGTTTGCAGTGGGGCATTGCTACTTATTTGCCCATGTGCTTAATGGATGGCTCTGCTTTTTATCGATGTATTGTGCAGCCTTGTTTCTAATTTCTTTGATCTTATGATTTGATTTGGTTTCTGAGAAAGGATTGTGTTTAGTTTCTCAGGCTTTCATTCATTATGCATTTAATATAGTTTTGGCTCTTTAAAGTTACTTGTGTAAAACCCACATTGGGTTACTCAGTTTTGCTTTTTTTTTTTTTTTTT
>BHFT01040270.1:23708-34871 GCA_004320025.1 Laticauda laticaudata
TTTTTTTTTTTTTTTTTTTTGCTGCTTCCCACCCCCCCTTTTGTTTTGCATTGCTTCTGATTCGTCTTCTCCTTTCTTGACAGTAAAAATTCAGACTTGAAGAAATTTGATTTTCCTACTACCCATTTCTATGCATCAAACCCAGGCTAGTAGTAGTTACTATCAAAGTATGTGTTTTGAGTATACATACATGTTGCGCGTGTAATGGAATCTTTGTTAATTTTTAAGATAATACCATTGTCAGGGTTCCAACGGATGCCTGTTTGTTATGAATAACCAATTTGGGATGGCACATTATTTGTGACAGAAATTTTTGTCATTTATTTTACACACACACAATTTTTTACTGTGCATTTTAACTATAAATATCTGCAATTTACATACAAATACTGGAAGTATTTGCCAGTTTAAAATGTAAAAGATTGAGTCTAATGGTAAATAACAGTGATAATGAACAACTGGGGTAGAAAAACAAATCTACAATTTAAGTATATTCTTCACAGTGACTGGGACTGCTAAATCAATTGAAATCTAACCATGCCACTTTTGCATAATTTATTGCTGATTCCATTCTCTTTTGCCATTAATTTGGGTATTTTAAAATTTTAAACAGGCCTTAATACAGTTATATTTTTCTTCAAACTACATTGCTTAAACGCATGTTCTCACTAAAAATATTTTTGATGTATTTGATAAGTATGCTGCAAAACCCAGGAGAATATCTAAACAATGCGCAAAAATACATGATGTGAGTGGTAATTACATAGAAAAAATATGTATATTATGGAAAAAGTTCATTGAGAAAATGTAATGCTTTGTTTTAAAGTTCTGTAAACTTTAAAACAAATTGATAGGGAAATTGATAGGAAAATGAAGCCAATACAAGAAACTGAAACTTAGTGTATACAGTGCGTAGTATTAATAAAATATGTACAGAAATGTGTATGATGGGCAGGTATTGTACACTGAAGCCCTCATACCGTAAAGTAGATAAATCTTAATCTTTTAAAAAGTTTACAATTAATAGTGGAGATCTATAAATATTTTCATGAAAGATATAGGGAAGAAATATTAAAATACCAGTATAAGTACTTGACAAAGGGGACAAAGGGAAAGATTTGGAAATCCCAGGGGTGTCCATGGAGGCAAGGTGTCACGAACTGCAAGATGATGGATATGGCATTACAATTCAAGTCCCAACCTCTATGCTCTTAGAATAAGACAAGACCATGGATCTTCAGACCAAAGCCGCCATCTCACAGATTTCAATGCTGCTGGCAAATCCCATTTATGTTGCCTTCGCCATATGGAAGGAAAGAAAATGTTTATCATACTATTTTTAAAATTTCTCAAGGACAGAACAATTCCCTTTTAAAACCCAATATTTACTTCCATCATTTTTTTTCAGCTACCTTTTGAGCTGTCCTGGACAAAACCTCTAGTCTTTTTATTGTTGCCTCTGTTTATTCTGTTTTTCTTTCTAAATGAGCTCACAGATTACTGGTGCTACAACTTGTTCCCTTGGTGAGTCTTTAAGATAGCTTAGAAAGTCGTACCTTCATCTTCTTTGCTTTCCCGAGATGTTTTCACGTTGCTTGTGAATGACAGGATTTTAAATTCCAGAATTTCTGTATTTGGTTGAGTGCAAAGCCCTTCAGCAATGCATTCTGCTCAACACATAGTCATTAAGAATGACTTCATTAGAACTAAACAGTGTATCAAACTAAGATGAGAAAATGCACATAAAAAATCAGTCCCTGTAATAATAAAATTAACTCTATGAATGTTAAGTAAAACTGGTTATCAACAAAAGGTAAAGATTCCTACAGCTGTGGAACTCAGGCACTCAGCTGAATCAGAGTTTCTGATTGGGGACAGGATTTTAAACATCATCAAAGAAAGTCATTTGCAATTCTTTGCATTATCCAGAACATGCATGGATTTCTTTACAGACCCAAGCATGTGAGGATGGGCTCATGAGCATATTCCAATTCCCATACACATGTTAGTCCTGGACATGAGCAGAGGAACACCCCTCAAAGCCTGAAATAAAATGAATTATCCTTAGAGGATATAGACATGAAAAAGTCACACTTTTTAGTTTGTTCATTTGTGCGTGCATAAAATGCATACTTCAACCTTTACCTGTTATTTCTCCATTCCTCTGAATGTATTACATAGTTAAACCCCTGAATTCTCAAGTGATCACCCTTAAGGCTCAAGGAAAACCTCATAGGCACAAAGCAATCACAATGATTGGGGCCAGATATGCCGAGGAGACACTCTATTAGGTTTCTATTCCCCATGGGCTAAACTAACTATTATTAATTCAGTGCCTGAAGTATTACAAATGTGCCCCATTAGAGCAATACACCATCTGGCTAGACTCATTGTGTAGCAAGCCAGCTCATTCCAACAAGTCAGACTCAGACTCCTTGCTATTTTTTAAGTACTGGCAGAAGCCATTGGCGCATTACCCAGAAATAATACTAATAATAAAAAAAGAGCGAGAACAATCATTAATAACCAAAATCACAATTTTGGAACAGTGCTAGCCAGCAAATATGGCAATGCTCAGGGTGCAATGAGCCAGTAGGGGCAAATCCCAAGCAAAATTTGACCAGAACATTATAAAATGGTGGAAACAAAAATGAAATTAAACAGTAGGAGAAAAAGAAAAAATGCTGTGTTCCTCTCATTCTGGGATTTCCACTGAAACTGTCTTCTCTTCTTGTTTATAATTTTTAGTGGGGTTGGTAAAGGTTTGTTCTGCACACAGCTTAGCCAGATGGAAGGCAGCTTTTTGAAAGCAATTTAGAGGAAAAATGCTGGTGGCAGGAGGGTTTAATTCCTTTCTCCTGTCTGCTCCTTCCTTCCTTCTATTCCAGAACAAGAATGGGCCATCATTATGAATGGTAGCCCTAGGCTACCAATCAACCCCTTCCCTCCATTCATATGCATATATGTAGTGAAGGACACAATAATATGGCCCTTCTCCCATCTCCACATTTTCCATGTCACCCTGGCTGCAGAACATACTCTCTGAAAAAGTGATAAAGAAAAAAATGAGATTGCAACTCGTATCTACCCCAGATGCTCTCTTTGACGCAAAGAGCTCAGCTTTAGTCTAACCATATTAGGACCTTCTGCTGACCTGCATGAATTGGTGTTCAACAAATGGGGAACATTTGATCTTTAAAGATGACAGAATATGGCGCACAGATTCAGGAAGCATTTGTTCCAGTTCCCTCATGTAGCATTTTATAAGATGTACACCATCCCAGCCCTATTGCCCTATCTCTCAGTGCTATGATAAAAGTGGTTAAAACTCTGAAGTCTGAAATGCCAGTGGATTGTATTGCTACTCCATCCTAAAAAAAAACCCCCTCCCTTCAAACATAAGCCTAGCATATATTATGATGACATCTACTCATACTAGAGCAGTGTTTCTCAACAGTTAGCAGTTTAAAGATGTATGGACTTCAACTCCTAGAATTTCCCAACCAGCAACCATTTTGAAGAGGCATGTACTTATGAGCTCCCTTCTATTGTATCCCAGCCCACTGCAGAGGCAGCCTGATATTATTTTATGTTGCTCGAGTATTAAAGTACTGTTTCCCCTTTAATTGTACATAAATCTGGCTGCACAGTCTAGAACAAAGATCCCCAACCCCTGGCAGCAGTTCACTACCAGACTGTAGCCTATTTGGAATTGGGCCGCATGAGCATGTGCATGCAGCTCTATTTATACAAGTTGAACTGTGCATCCATGTGCACATGTGCCTGTCAACCACTCACGGGGCCTGGTTCCCTTTTCCCCAGCCTCAGTCAGGCTGCCAAGCCACAGAGTTGGAAACCATTGGTCTAGAACAGGGGTCTCCAAACTTGGCAACTTGAAGACTTGTGGACTTCAACTCCTAGAATTCCTCAGCCAGCTTTGCTTTGCTGGCTGAGGAAATCTGGGAGTTGAAATCCACAAGTGTTAAAGTTGTCAAGGTTGGAGACCCCTGGTCTAGAATGCTTTGATATTGCTGGTGGCCATAATGTACTGTTCCTTAGCTTTTGGGAGGGGCACAATTTATGCCAGTCTGCAGAAGGGTGGGAGCCATGCACATTGACTGTGAGAAGTCCTGGTGCTTCTCCATCTGATTTGGAAAAATGCAGACCATCACACAACCTAGATGGAATATCCCCAAAGTTAAGCAACATTGGGTTTAATTCTGCTCTCAAGACTGATGTTGCCAAGAGGTGAATAGCCACTCCTTGATTATACAGGAGAAAGAGAAGGAAGCACTCATTCGTCAACTTTATAATTTATAGGGATGAGTGTCAGGCTTTCAAATACTGTAAAGGATTGCTTGTTTCTGAAATGATGCTTATACTTGGTTAAGAAAAAGTTTTCAAAATTAATGTAGCTGCTATTTAAGCAGTGTTTTTGAGAGGTTAAGATAATGGAGGAATACATCCATATCATTATGTATCTTTGAAGGGAAAATGGTTTTCACTCATTTGTTAAGGCCTGGTCCCACTGGCCAATGGACGCAAAACGTATGCATAAAGGACCCAGCGGATGAGCAAAATTTCGGGGGTGGCTCCATCCATTGTCATCTGCTCCAAAAAGTGGCAAAAATTTGCATAAACAGAATGGAAAAGAATGGACGTGGGTAGTATGTAGCGGGGATGTTAAGCGGATATTCATAGGAAGTCTAGCGGATGACAGCGGATGAAAGTGAATGACACCTCCGAAGGGGTTACGGGGGATAATTGCGAAGCCGACGCATAGTGGATGAAGTGGATGCATCACGTACGCCTAAAGGAAAGAAAGGGGATGCCGTGCAGATGTATCTCGGATGCAAACTGTTCACTGTGCATCCTTTCTATTTCTGTGCTACTAACGCTGTGTAGACATTCCGTGTACCTTTTGTTTCCTCCCTCTTTCCGTTTTCAGCTGCAGCAGATGTGAGTTGTGAGGATGCCCAGAGGATGCAGAGAGGTTCCACGGACGTTTAACGGATGATAAACATACATAGAACATTTGTTGCTCGTATGTCGCAGATTTACATCATACATGGTGGAAAGTTCATCCGTTCACAAAGTTTTTGCAGCTCAAAACTTCTTGCGCGGATGAAATCGCAGTGGACGGATGCTTGACAGATAGAGTGTATGAAATACGTATGCAGTGAGTACACAATGGATGCATCGCGTTTTCCAACGGATGGCAAGCTGTTTTTAACGTTTTACATCCTCTTTGCATCCGTAAGTGCAGTAGGACCGGGCCTGTACTGTAGTGGATGTCAATGTCCTATACAACAGAAAACGTTCCCTGTTTCTTTTTGTTTATATATAACATTATATAATATAATGCAATACAATGTTTTGTGCAGACAATACTGCTTTGTCTATAAGCGTCCTCAGATGGTGTCACATTGTAGTTTTCAAAATTGCAAACTTTTCACCATGTTGGCTGAGAATTCAGGAGTGGAGGCTCCAAATTTGGAGTATCCAACATTGTTTTCACTCATTTCTTACAGTAATGGATGACAATGTCCTATATAACAAAAATGTTCCCAGTTTCTTCTTGTTTATATATAAACTGCATTACAATTGGGAAGATACATGTCACATACCTTCTCCCATATCACTAGGTAATATATTTATATGTAGAACTGCTATAGAAAACTTTTCAAATTATAGTTTCTCTTTTTTCAATTGTTGTAGCATTCCACTTTAAGTTTAATACTTTAAAAGTTCAAAATGATCAAATCTACATGCAAAGCAGTGGTGGGATTCAAAATTTTTTACTACTGGTTCTGTGGGCATGGCTTGGTGAGTGTGGCTTGGTGGGCGTGGCATGGGAAGGATACTGCAAAATTTCTATTTCCACCCCACTCCTGGGGGAAGGTTACTGCAACATTCCCATTCCCCACCCCACTGACCTGCTTTCCAGGAGGCAAGAGGACACGTCCCGTTGTTTTCTTCTGGGTCGGTTAGTCGACCCTGACAGGAGGCAGAGAATAGATGAGGGCATGGCCAGTCAGAGGTGGTATTTGCCGGTTCTCCAAACTACTAAAAATTTCCGCTACCAGTTCTCCAGAACTGGTCAGAACCTGCTGAATACCACCTCTGATGCAAAGGAAGAAGGCCTCTTATCCTTAATCAGTTCTGAAGGTAGGCATCTTATAAACTATGTTTTTCTGTATCTCCAGTTTACTCTTCAAACTCTGCCTTTCCTAAGGCTGCAACCCACCATCTGCATAGCCTTCATTCTTCCCATTTCTACACTTATTATCACAGAAGTTTTCCTCCAACTATCTTCTCCGCAACTCTCTTATTGTTCTGCCAATTTTGGAACTTTAATCCAACAACTCTGAAGCAAGGCATGCTGACTTCAAGCAGCAGGAAACATAGGCCAGTGCCCCACCAGTTGCCTTCTGGATCAAGGTCAGAGTGACATCATCTGTCACCAGTGTTGGAGAAACAGCATGCAAACAGTGAAGATGCCTGAACTATGTCACAATATTTGGATCAAAAGAAACATATTGCAAATATTATAATAAGCCCAGTGATTTCGTTTGAAAGAAAATTATTTGAAGGCACAAACATCTGCTCAAAAGTCCAAGGAGATTAGAAATGTCCAGTTATGAAAACATTCCAATTAAGGCCTTGGAATGCCTGGAATATTTTTCTAGCTATATAAGTTTGACACAACTGATAACAACTGCAATATATTCCCTTTATGTGAATTCTTTTGTCGGAGGACGATATAGGTAAACATAAGCTACCTTTTTATTTTAAACTATTAACTTAATGGAAGAATAGCTGATGTATGATTAAACAGTTGGATTTGCAGGCATTAGTGTTATGTTTTAAAAAGAAAAATTTTAAATATTTTCCCAACTAAATTATAGTATAAAGAAGAAGCGCAGTGATTTAAAACAGAAGCATCCCTTAATGTTTTAAATTTTAGTAATTAACAAATAAAACACAATGTTGTCTTGAATTGGTACTGCTAACATTTGTTTTTCAAAGACGTATTGTATCTGCAATTTTGGATCAAAAGAAGGCATTCCTATTAAATTCAATGAGGTTTACTTCTTGCATAGAAACTGTATGTATCAGATGCACCAGATTATGTTACATACTAGTTCAGTAATATATTTCATTTACTGTTGCTAGAAATGAATTCTAATCATTTACAGTTCTTGGGAATTTCATTGATGGAAACCAAGTTGCCATTAAGACATTTGCAATAAGCCAGGAATGGGGAACAGAATAAAAGACACACACACAAAAAGCAAAGATCTACTGAAGAAAGAAGACATCACAAAGAAATGGTATGAATACACAGACAAAACATACACAGAGGAAATATGAATACACAGAGGAAATACACAAAAGAATACCAGAATTGATGGCTTTGTCCTTTGAAACACAGCCTGGCATTCTGGAAAGAAAAGTTAAGTAGAGCCTTAAAAATATTGCTAATTATAAAAAACAGAAAACAAACGAAACAAAAATGCAGAATGCCTAAAATACAGGTGGAGCTGTTCAAAAACTTTCAGGAAGATGGAGTTAAAGTTCTGTTTGCAGTTTGTAAACAAGCATGGAAAATCTTGAGTTATATATCAGTAGAAAAAAGAGAGAGCAGTGCTATAAAGTGCTTGAATTACTTGTGTTTATTGCAACAAGCTGCAGTAAGACGCTTGCATAGACGGAATACATGAAAGTAGCTAGTTTTATGGGATTCCCCATGTCAGGCCTCATAAACAAACCCAGGAAGCTGGAACATTCTATACATTTCATGATTAAGTTTTTCATCATTGCCACATTTTTCTTACTCCCGTCTGTATAACTGGTTTTGGTAAAAACATGCATGGTACTGATGCAATAAATGGAACCTGAAAGCAGACTTCCCACTTAATATCCTCAAACTTACAGTTGATGAGCTGCTTTCCAGGATGTTCCAATTTGTTCAGGCCACATAACATGTTTGCTAAAATATTTTTCATTTGCAAAAATAGTTTATTTAAAAAATTGTAATTCATACAAACAAACATTGGATAAGGAACGTTATGGAAACTTGGTTCAACTAAGGAAGGGTGTGTGTGTGTGACCTACACTAATTTGAGAAATGCTTCTTTATCCATTTCCAATAGGTGCATGGCCAGCATGAAGTATATTTGACCATATTAGCAAACATTTTAAATGTTTGTACTATACAGGTTTCCCAATCATTCATGTACTGTGTATTATTTTGGAGGCTGATTACTCAGGAAGATAGAGATATCTCAATAGATCTCAACTTTTTAAAGTTATTTTATTTATTTATTTTTATTTTTGAAACAATGGCTTCATTTCCATGGGAATCTGGATAGGTTCCCAATACAATTTTGATTAAACAAAATACTTGTGGAAATTCTCTGATTCATGGAGGTCCACAGATGAACAGAAGGGAAGGCTTCTTTTCTCATTTGCATATTATTTTATAATACAAGGAAAGGAGTGGTTGTGTGTTTCTTTTTAAGGTACAACTGTGTTTTGCCTCTTACACCCAACCAGAGGTGGCATTCAACAGGTTTTGACCAGTTCTGGAGAACCAGTAGTGGAAATTTTGAGTAGTTTGGAGAACCAGCAAATCCCACCTCTGACTGGAGATTTTACAGTATCCTTCTCCTGCCATGCCCACCAAGCCATGCCCACAGAACCGGTAGTAAAAAAAAATTGAATCCCACCACTGCACCAACACATTCAATTCTCAGCTATTGAAACATCTGCTCATAGTTTTGAAAAATCCAGAATTATTTCTCTTCATATTTCATTATTTTCTACCAGCAATTTGGATCCAGAACATAGATTAAGTAAAGTGGAACTTCTTCATTCTAACTGCATCATAAAGATGCCCCAAGACAATCAAAATATATATCTATGAAAGATTGACTTTGCAATTTGCTGATTAGATAAGTTTGTGTTTTAGAAATGGCTAATATATAAAATATATAAAACTAAAGAGTTGTGGATGTACTGCACTATTTTTATTCTACTGCACTGAAAAAAGTTGGAAGTTAACACTTTTCTCTTCTTTTGATCCCCTACTCCACACTTCTATTTCCCTCATTTCCTTTCCTCATCTTCTTGCTATCTTTTTTTCATTTTCATTTTATATTTGAAATTTTAATGTAAAAATTATTGTGAAAACAAAGGATTCCCTTTTGATTACCAAGCCTAAATGCATTCTGCAATATGCTGCAACTTATCAGGTACAGAATTCAGTACAATGTTAATGTTATCAAAATGGATCTCAACATTACCCTCTCCTTTCCATTTGATCTTTAAGTATTGTTGACTGCAACAATGCTTAGAAATCTAAGCAGCCTGATTGGCTGCCTACTAGAAATCACTTACTAACCAGATCAAAATATCATATGTGAAACAATGCAGAAGTGAATGCCTGCTCTCTTTCAAAGTTAGGAAGGGGGTTTGGAGATAAAATCCATGTGAAAACCTCAGCATGGGGCAAGGAGGTATTTTGCTCCATTCATATGAATTACTGTCATGTTATATCAACTAGCTGAGCGATGTTTTAAAGTCAAAAAATGCAGCAGAAGCCATTATTGCTCAATACAAGGCAAGATTGTGATGAACATGTCCATAGAGGGAGAAGAAAGGATCCAATGAAATATAAATGGGAAAGTTGGGTTGAATTTGATCTCCATTATTCCGGTACTTGCTATTATTGTGTGTGAAACCTCTTATAATAATTAAGGATCCTCACATGAAGGAAAATATTTCAAATATATCCCACATACAAGATTCCTCTTCTATCATTTGTATTTAACCAGACAGGTGTTTAAAATGTAAGACCTATTTTGACCTTATGAACAATTTCTTAATGTGAAATCTCATTTTTCCCAAAATACCTTCAGAGGCATGATGTTAAAGGCCCATTAATTTCATATTAGCCTTAGCTTTCTTCAGATGTATGGGATTTGAGCTTGATTCAGATCCATAGATTTAACTTGCACAATTCTGATCAGAATTTTCTTTTGGAACAGGTCAATCTAAAAGCTCCTGTGAGAAACATACAGCATTAAGAAAAGAGAAAATGATGAGGGAAATCAATGGCTGCAGGATTTTCTTTATCCTTTGCTTTTCTTAGTCCCAGAGGTCTGATTTATTGTTTTGCGTAGAAAACAAAGCCACCGTCATTCCATGAAGCCACCAAATTATAAAAAGTTCCTATCAAATCATCAAGATGATCAAGATCATTCTCCTTCTTTGCACAATAGCCAACTGGATGTCAGTAAGTTCATATAATAGGGATGATTCTGCTTTATCGAGAGTTCCTAAGTGGAATTCAAGATAAAGTAGGAATGAAGGGGCTGGCAGAAGGGATATGATGCAGCCAAGAAATTTTGGCTGGAAGGATCCAGAAGAAGAGCCTTTTCTGCCATGGCTCCTGCCCACTGGAACATCTTGCCCCTCCCCTGGTCAAATCCACTCCCACCCTTTGACTGTGCCAACCAGCTTGGGGTCCCAATGGGGGTATAGCATGTTTGATGTGGCTAATGGAGTAGATAACACTCCACTTCCTCCCTGGGTGTACTTGGCCCCCTCTCCATCCTGCTCACTTTTATAGAATTTTAAATGTAAGATCCTTGTTAATCATGTATAGTGTATTTTATTCAATGTCAATAAGCTGCATAGAATAGCCTTTGGAGAGACGGGTAGCATACAAGTTTGATAAAGTATCTATCTATCTATCTATCTATCTATCTATCTATCTATCTATCTATCTATCTAACATACATACATACATACATAGACAGACAGACAGACAGACAATAAATAAATAAATGTATAAGACATACTGTCAAAATAGAGCTGTATTTTAATTTTCCTGAGCATTTAGGATACCCTTATGAAAACCTTTAAAGATTAACAATATTACTTTCTCTAATAGACAGAGCTTATATGTCCAGCCCCTTTATGCAGTATACATCTTCTCAGTATGCCTTTCTATGACAAAATCTCCCTATAGTCCTCCTTTATATAAATTTATCTAATTCAAGGATTTTAAAAGTTACCCAATGTAAAAGAACTCTTCCTCTCTCCCCCTCCCTCCCTCCCTCTCTCTCTCTCTCTCTGAGAATGGGGGGGGGGGGG
>BHFT01040271.1:0-57906 GCA_004320025.1 Laticauda laticaudata
AAGAGAGATTCTTCCTGCCAGGCTTCCTGCCTGCATTCCTGCAAGGCTTCCTGCCAGCTTCGCTGCCAAGCCTTCCTGCCAGGCTTCCTGCCAGCGCTGCCTTCCAGCCTTTGGGTGCCGTGCCAGCCTCGTCTGGCCAAGCGATGCAGTAACGAGTGACGAAGATGAAGGCTATGCTGGGCTCTGATGTCGCCTGAGCCAGCCATCCAACTCTGTCTCCACAAACATGGGGAATAGTAAAAGTCTCAGCAACCTGCCGGCCATCGCCTGGCAAGAGGGACAGGACCACGCCCTCCACCACCCCCTGTCCGCTGAACTCTGCTTCTGCTGGGGGGACGTTCTGCTGCTGCGGGCCTCGCTCATTCTTGGTGCTGGGGAAGACCTGCCATCTGCTGCGAGAAAGAGCATTGTGTCCGCTCCGGAGGCTCGGACGGTGGATGGGCTTACTGCTGCTCGCGGCGATGAAGATGAGTAGAGTGTAACGTAGTGTGCAGTTCTGTCAGGCGTGACCGTTAGTGTAGCTGGCGGTACGGTCTGCTGAAAGCTGCCTCCTGGCGGTGGGTGCTTCTGCTGCTCTGCGTACATCTGCTGAAGCTTGGCTCCTGGGCCTGCTGGTCTGCTCTAGCTAGGTCCTGGCGGTCACTGCTTCATCCTGACTCGGTGGGCTCCTGGATCTTGCGTCGTTACTGGCTTGCGGCTCCTGGTCTTGGACTCGTCTGACTCGTGCTCCTGGTGCGTGCTCGTCGGTGTCTCCTGGTCGCCTACCTAGGTGCTGCTGGTGCGTGCTGGCTTGTGGATGCGATGGTTGAGGGCGCGTGGGCGTAGCATATCTGCTGTCCGGGCTTACTCTGGCTGCTGCTGACGTTCGCGTGCGTCCTGCTGTATACCCTTGTTGCTGCATTGCTGTCATGGGGCTCGCTGTGCGTGCGTGAGGTGATGATGATAGAGGGCATGGCTGCGATGAGGTGCTTTGCTGTGATAGGACTGGATATGCGATTTATGTCTGGCTGTGGGTGATACGTTGGATGCGACATTGATGTAGTATCGGAGGCTGTGTGGCGAAGGGATGGCGCTGGGGTTGATGCATGGTGCCGTTGCTGGCGTGAGGGTGGTCTTGAGGTGGAGGAAGAGTTCTTAGCTCTCTCGTCACCACCAGTGGATGGAGCGCCCTACCCTGAGCCCTTGAGGGCCCATCTGTCCGCCAAAGAGAGGAAGAGGTGTATGCGGGGACGGGAGAGAGGCAATAACTTCATTGAGGAGGAACAGCAGCGAGTTGAGGTGCTGGAGTGCTGAGAGAGAATGACTATCTGTGGCAGAAGGGACACCGACTGTACAGGGGGACACACAAAGAAGGCATGCTGCTTGGAGAGAGAGGGCGGAGAGTATGGGTTACACTTCGGAGGTGCTCCTCGGTTGGGTGGAAGCACATGCACCACCTGGTACGGGAAGCTGCACCTGAAGAAATCTGGCCAGGCCACGGTTAAGCTGACAGACAGAGAGACCTATGTCATGGCCAGGTGCAGCTTCCTGGAGCGGTGAGATCTGCCACCGAGGAGCACCAGGAGCCCTCTGTCTACCCTCTCTCTCGGCAGCCTGCTGAGACCGCAGTACCTTCTGGCCGAGAGTCATCCCTGTCTCCAGACCAAGTTCTGTGGAGCGTGCCACGGCGGAGAACCCACGGACAGCTGTTGTAACCATGGTGGACGCGCGTGCGAGGACTCCCTGGTGGCGGTGGGAGAGAGGAGACATCGGAGTCCCACAGTCGTAGCCGCATCCAGACCACCACCCCAGCTCCACCTCCACAGAAAGGCAGAGAGCCAGGACAGCAGGAGTGGCAGAGGCCACACTGTCCTGCTGGAGATCAGGGACACCATCCTCGCACCAGCATAGATCTCCTCTCTCAGCTGGTCAGCACCGACTCCTCATCCTCCAACCGCAAGCCCTTCCTCACCTATGTCAACCAGACCCTCAGGAACATGGAGGAACCCCAGTACCAGGGTGAAGGACCGGATCACGGAGCTGCTTCACAACCCTGTCACGAGACCCAGAGGAAACCTGCTCCCACCCAGTCAGGCTCTGCTTCGCCTCCACCTCCACCCGCAAGGTGATGTCCCTCCCATTCCAAGGCTTCCACCAGCCCTCACCTACCAGGGCTCACGCTACCAGAGGTCAGCAGCACAAGCGCACGCCCTTCCCAGTCCAGGCACAGAGTCATCGGGTCGACACCATTGCCACACCGGTTCCACTGTGCCATGAGCGATGCGTGGGAGTGCCAGTGGATCCACCGAGCACGACATGTCGATGCACAGGACACAGTGATGCCACCCACACCACTGATGCACCCACACCCAGTCCTCACCTAGCTGCCAGACCAGACATCCCCACTACACTACTCCTTCCTCCACCCACAGCCAAGCCTGGCCTCAGTACATCTCTCATCAGTACTGGGGCTGACACCCCATGGCATGGAGGAAGGACCTCTCAGCATCAATGGGTCTGGAGCCAGCTGTCTGAGAGCTTCTCAAACACCACCGTCCCCTGTTGTCCTCTCAGGGCCAGGCACCCAATGACGGCCTCAGACCAGCCACTCCTGAAGCAGCCACCTCCACAGCAACCTGGACACTTCACCCCTGAGACTGGGCACACCTCCGAGTGACCATGAGTGCCAGAGGCTGGTAGCTTGCTACCTGTGGACTTTATTTGGACACTTGACTGAAGTCATTTTTCTTTTACAGGCTTGTTCAATAAAAGTTTATCTTTGATTCACACACTTGCTTCATTTCTTTTTTTTAATAAAGTCTTGCTGGAAACTTTTAGAATTGGTGTAAGCCTTTGCATGCTTGTGGATGGGTTAAGATAGCAGTGGGATGGGCAGGGATACCTGTGGATGGGTAATAGCTGCGGGATGGGTAAGGGGAAGTTAGTGGGATAGATAAGGCCTCTAGTGCAAGCATAGTGGGACTGTATTGGGTCCACCCTCCTGGTGCCACACTTATAGCGCCTTTTATTATCGTCGAATAATGTAATATATCATCGATCCACACATCATGTCAACACAACACACACTCTTTATTAAATGCCCTGTTCATTGTAGGCCACCCAACATAACATGGCACAATCTCATCCATGTGATGAGACAGGCTGAAGGAAGCGAGTCCATTAATCATATATCATCCTGTCTTGCCACTCCACTGCTCCCCGCTGGGGATTTGCACCAGTGCTCAGGAGGTTGCGCTGCTTCTTCTGTTCACATGAGGCTCTGTTTGGGCCCTTGCACATCCTGAGTGTACATTCTATGCCAGTTTCGCCAGCTTGCTCATGTCCCATTGCTTCTTGTTGGTGGTCCACAAGCCTGTTCTGCAAACCTGGGTAGCGGGTGCACACTGAGATTGTGCAGGATGCAGCAAGCTTCACCGATCCTCCTCACAGTCTCTGGGAGATGCTGCATGGTGGTGAGAAGTACCTGGAACTGTTGGCCAGGAAGCCAAAGGCGTTCTCCACCACCTGCCTGTGCCCCTGGACAGCCTGTAGTTGAAGATCCTCTCTTCACGGGTGAGGCATCTGGAAGTGTAGGGCTTCATGAGGTAAGGTTCTGAGGGAGAAGGGTCATCCCCACGATAAAGTAGGGCACATCTTCGTGTGTCCTTGGCAGGGGTTTCTGGATCTGGAAGCCCATCATGAGGGTGCGTTCCAGCCCCTCCTTGAGGTGACTGGTGTTGTATACCTGGGCATCTGAACATGAGCCGCTGCCTGAAGCATCGATGTACATAACTTGTAGTCAGCATCGACCATGGCCAAGAGAAACGATGCATGAAGAGAGCCCTGTGATCGTAGTTGAAATAAGTGGAGGGCCCGACTTGGTGGTGCTTTGCAGGACCACGTGCTATCCCATCTATGGCTCCAACAGTGTGTGGGAAGTTCCACCTCTGGTACCACTGCTCTGCAACTTTCTTCCATCCTTCTCAGTGGAGGCACTGGAGGAGCTCCTTTGTATTCTTGTGATGATGGCCTGCACCACTTCTCTGACCACAGTGCTGATGGTGTTGTGTGGCACCCTCCAGCCACTGCATGCTCCTGTAGGTGGTCCCTGAGGCCAGGTAGCACAGAGTCAGTGCCACCTTGAGCCCAGGGTCCAGGTGGGATGGAAGCTGGTGCTCTGCTTGGTCAACCTGGGTGTCAGGCATGCACAACTTCGTCAAACATGGCTGGAGGCATCCTCATGAAGTTCTGGAATGCCTGAGTGTCTTCGTTCCTGAGCTCCACCATCAGCTTGTTGTACAGTCCGTACTCTTGCTCTTCTCCCGATCCATCTTCGGACCCAGACGCTTCTTGCCACCTCCTTTTCTTCCCATAGTAGAGTTCACAGAGCTGTAGATGGCTTCGCTCTGTTGCAGAATGATGATGGCTGCCAAAAGGACTGTGTTATGATCCACGGTGGACATGACTGGATGCTGTGGAAGAGGAAGAGTCAATGAAGGCTGCAGAGGTCTGCACAGCTGGGCTGTGGTCTGAAAGTGAGATGCAGACGAGTTGCCTCCCCTTTTTATAGGCAGTATAGGTGTCCCTTGCATCCTCTAGGCATCCTCTACGGCTATCCTCTAGGCATCCTCTAGGCATCCTTAGGCATCTTTAGGTATCCTGTAGACATCCCTTAATATCCGAGAGTAGTCCCCTCTGCGAACGTTTTTTCCATTTTAAATGCTTTGTTTCTGCTAGGCATCCGTTCTGCATCCGTTCTGCGTCTGTTCTGCTTCCTCCTTGAGTCCGAGGCGGATGTGAGTTGAGCGGGATGCCACAGCGCGGATGCTTAGCGGATATGCGGATGTGTAACGATGCAGAATGGAGCGTAGCAGATGCAGAATGGATGAATTGGATACATTTTCCATGGAAAAGTTTTGAGCAGCTCAAAAACTTTTTGAGCGGATGAAATTCAATAGACGGATTGCTGGACGGATAGAGAGGAAGCAAAATGGAGGCAGCTGGTACATCGGCGTTAACCAACGGATGGCAAGCTTTTTTGTCCGTTTTACATCCTCTTTGCATCCCTTGGTGCAGTGTGACAGGGGCTTAAGTTCTTTTTTCTTAGTAAAATGATGTTAACTCTAAGAATGGGAGTCCCAAAGGTGCTTTTTCAAAAGAAAACTGGACTTTTTTTTTCTTAATGATATTTCCCTTGTCATTCAAGAAGCTTCTTCACTTCTGAAGAAGTCCAGTTGCCTTTGGAAAAAGCACTTTTGGGACAACCATGACCTGGATGACTGAGAATATCCATAGACATCTAAGAATGTGACATTCTACCAGGGCACAAAGAAATGAGTGTTCCCAACAATATCAGTTCAATTGATGAAGCCATGAATTGGGACCTCTTCAAGCATTCATTCTGAAGGATATTAGATGGAGAAATATACTTCTATCTACCAGTTGGGTTACACATGCCTTATTTGAAGAACCTCTAAGAACAAACAAATATCTTCCATAAAACACAAAGTTCCATTTGGGTTTTTTGAGCTTCCCTAGCAATGTTTAGATCAGAGGTGGTATTCAGAGGGTTCTGACCAGTTCTGGAGAACTGGTAGTGAAAATTTTGAGTAGTTTGGAGAACCGGCAAATACCACCTTTGACTGGAGATTTTACCATATCCTTCCCCTGCCGTCCCCACCAAGCCATGCCCACAGAACCAGTAGTAAAAAAAAATTGAATCCCACCACTGGTTTAGATGTTCTAATGCGACCTGTAAAATAATAGGCAAATCAACAGGTAGAGAGAAGAGAAGTGGGTTGCCATTACCGTAAAGATAGGCCTACTGTAAAGAGAACCTTTAATGTAATCATTGCCAGTGAAAAAGAATAGGTCTACTGTCTTTTTACATTTACATTTCTCCAGAAGAGGAACAAGGATTTCCTCAATAATTTATCAAGACTTTAAGTATAATAATATTGTTAATTGATATACATAATTTTAGTGCTTTTCTAATATAGTGACTCTCCAGTGTACAATAATATTTGTCAGGCATAGCATAAAATATCTAGAGAGGCTTGTTTTGAATAATTAAAATTTGGTACTCTGGGTTAATTTTGCCACCGTGTAGATATAAGTAGAGTTTCACCCTGGAAGAAGTATGCCTGCATGTTTTAAGTCCATAATCAAAATAACAATGTAATATTGATCTAAGCAAGCAATGATTTCTAATGTTCCACAGATGGAAAATTTCTATATTGTTAATCATAAGATCAGACTCAAAATTTACCTAGACCAACTTCCTCCTCCTCCTCCTCCTCCTCCTCCTCCTCCTCCTCCTCCTCCTGGCCTCCTTCCCTCCTCCTCTTTTTTTTTACTGCTTTGGGTATCAAGGGAGATACAAAGATATCAAATATAATGCTGTCTTAAGCAATGTAAAAACAAAGGACAAATTTCTCACTCTAACTCCAGATCACATTGCTGCCACCAAAATAGAAAAAATAAATAAATAAGAAAACAAAAAGTTGTAACATGTCATCACTATCATGGTTTGGGCCTTCAATGGCCTGGGTGAGGTTCATGGCTGTCATGTTCATCACGAACTTCTGAATTGCCTCAGACATCAACTTCAGAGAAGGCTGATTGAAATCCCTCAAACATAAGCTGGGAGAACTCTACCCACAATCTAACTATGGGGTTTGGGAGCTGTAGGAGGCAGCTTGCTATGCAATAAAGGGGTAAATAACATCTAGATGTATATACCTCTTCACAGTGCTTTACAGCACTCTCTAAGCAATTTACAGAATAAACATATTGCCCCCAACAATCTGGGTCCTCATTTTGTCAACTTCAGAAGGATGGAAGGCTGAGTCAATCTTGAGCCTGATGAGTTTTGAACTGCCAAATTGCAGGCAGCCAGCAGCCAGCAGAAGTAGCTGGCAGTACTGCTTTCTAACCACTGCACCATCACAGCTCTAATGATGGCAACAGTCCAACTAATCCCTAGAATCCCTGGAATAATAGATAGGATATTGTATTTAATTACCTAATTATCTGTGGAGCAGCATCTCAGAATGCCACCACATTTTCTTGGATGATCTTAGCTATTTCATACTCTTGCCCTGGAATCTCACCTGGTGCTACTTCAAAATTGGGCACCTTTCCAAGGGGGGAACCTCCCTCAGTCCCCCAAAAGATTTCAGTTATTTTTCCCACATTCTATAAAAACTACATAAAGTCTAGAGTGGTATGGGGAACAGGCTATGATAAGGGGATAAATGCTGTAGAAGAGGACAAACTAATCACAATTGCTAATTGTGACCCTATATTCTAAAAAGTATTGAGGAAATTTAAATTAAAAGAAGTGAAGAACACAGTGGTTAAAATGCAATATTGCAGACTAACTCTGCCCATTATCAGGAGTTTGATCCTGACAGCTCAAGGTTGACTCAGCCTTCCAAGGTTGGTAAAATAAAAGGCCAGATTCTTGGAGGTAATAGGCTGATGTAAACTGCTCAGAGAGTGCTGTAAAGCACTACTGAGTGGTACATAAGCCTGAGTGCTATTGCTATTATCTCTTCCTGAAGAAATTTCATAGATGTTTCTTTTCAATTTCTCTATTTAAAATTTGAATGATACTGGGTACTATTTGTAGAAGCCATATTCACCCCATTTGTACCTTAACTGAAAGTGTAAATGGGATGGATGAGAAATTATTTAAAACTGCTTTCTTGCTATATGAACTTGATCCCGCCAAAAATCTATATGTAAACCAGCCCATATTTCCATTCTGTGATCTGTACTTCTCTGGATTTTCTAATGCAAAATGAAATTCACAAAAAACGTTGTAGAAAGGGGCTGAAACAAATTCAGGTCTGGGAAAATAAGCAGCTGAACAAAATCCAAACTGGCAGGTTTATTCACCCCTAGCTGTGACACTATATTTACCTTTAAAAAACATCAAAAATTTACCTTCAAAATGGAAAGATTGTCTAAAAATTTTTGTGAATACAGTAACTGAAGCAGATATGATTTATTTATTTTTCCTGTCTAATATCCCTAAAGGGATGATCCTATTAAATTCAGGCCATCTTCTTTTCCAGTCTATCTGATAACAATTTTAGGGCAAATTTATTTGAAATTAAAAGAACTTAGAGTGAAAGTTTTAAGTTGAGATGCTTCCTCAAGTCAACTGCAATGAACTGCATAGTGTCTTCTTATTGAGTAGGCTAGTGGATGAAGAATCACAGCAGTAAATAATTCAGAGGGAGGGTACATCTTTGTCAGAGAGAAGAAGCAAAATGTCCTCAAGGAGCAAGTCAACTGGCAGTCGAAGGTTGGTGAGAAGTATTCCAGAAGAAGAAAGTGAAGTCGTCATCAACCCAAATTCCAATATTTCACAGATATTGTGCCAAAGGTTTCAAAAATCCCAGAGGGACAGTAGCTGACATTGCTTCTGAACTAGTAGATGAAATGTTATATTAAAATGAGTCTTTGTGCCCACCTCCCACCCTTGGATCTAGACCTGGCCCTTGTTGACTTTTCTTAAGATATTAAAGACTTCGTTCCTCAAACTTTGAGGTGGTCAAATGATCCTTACTTCTTTATTACTTCTAAAAGAAGGAAAAGATGTACATTGTTTATTGAATATTATTGTAATTGCTCTCTCATGATTTTGGATTTCTGTTGTTTTAATTTTCTTAGTCTCATTACCCAGAAGGTAACAACATTTTGTGACCCTTGGTGGCCACATGACCATGGAAAATGTCTTTGGACAATGCTGGATCCCTTGGCCAAGAAATGGAGATGAGCACCATGCCCTAGAGTCATACATAACTGAACAGAAAAACCTTTACCTTTTGTGACCAACGCAAACTTAGCTTTCCTGAAACTTACCTACCAAAAACAAATCAGTAGACCACACCAAGTAATGAGTTTTTCTTTTCTGGAACATTTCAAAGGCAGGTTGGATGGTCTTCTGACAGAGGTACTCTAGCAGATTCTGAACTGAACAGAGGTTATTGAACTCAATAACCTCTTTGGCTTCTTCCAACTTGATGAGTCTAGTATTCAAAGCAACACCACCATTCCTTCAGGATACTAGCATCTCATTTTATTGTGCAACACTGCTTCTGTCACAGATGTGGCTTGTTCTTTCAATGCTTTGCTATTTCTGTCCAGGCTCCCTTTAACACATTTGGTTTCTAGATGCCATTTTGTACAGCCAAGGTAGGGAGGTGTCACTTGGAATTCTCTTGATCTGATACTGATTGCAAGGATGGCATCTCAAAGTTTGAGATGTTTTTTCCAGCTCGGGAACAACTGATTATCTTCATTGTTCTTTTCAGGACCATCAGAAGTTGTGAATAAGGATGCAGCTTCCAGTAACACTTCAAAGTAAGTGACAACTCGAGATTGCATCTTTTTGGAGATGACTGTAAGGATGTTAATCACACTGAATTAATTTTCTCCAAGGGTATGCCATGCAATAACAAAGAGGATTTTCTGTTTCTTTTTCAGATGCAGATACTTAATGTAAAGCAAACTACTAAGGAATTTTTCCTTTTAATACAGAAATGGGCCAATATTCATCTGCAAAAACTCCTCTGAAATTTCCTTTTTTATTATTGAAATAACCTATAAACGAAACATGCCCGAGGCTTTTGCTGAGATGCATTTAATTGTTTCTTAAATGTATATCTCATGTAGAAAGTCACCCGCCCCCCAGAAGAATGAAATATCTGGGGAAATATTAAAAAGGCAAAATATTATATTTCCCTAAATGAGAAATGGAGAAACTTTTTTTAGAGGCAGGAAGCAGCTCCAACCTCCCTTCCCCCAAGCAGAAACTGTGGAGGCATCTTTTAGAAATGCAGATTTGGTAATCCATTCAAGACAGGATATTTTGAAACTCCCTGCAGCAAAGTCTGAACAAAGGCAGGATTGGTAGGAATTCCTACCATTGGTAGAAATGGTAGGATTAGACCTCACTCAAGATCCAAACCAGGACAAAACCATTTAGCCATAATATGAATTAGCCAACACCCTTTCAGATCACAAGCCCCTGCACCACATCACCCCAGAACAGTTCAATCTTCAACCAACCTAGCTCAGACAAGCACCTAGGGTTTGCATTTCCTCTTTTGCCTATAGAGCCAGCTATGACCCCAACATAACCCTTACATGACCCCATAGGAATCTGACAACAGCCAATAGAATACATGTTCTCGCACAGGAACAGGAAGCTCAAATACAAAGCCCAAGAGAAGGTATAAAAGCCACTCACTCTCAACTTCGTGTCATCAGTTACCCAGAATCACACGTGCTTGGTAGTTCTACTTCATCAATAAATGGACCTTGTTTCCAAACAGAGCCTCCAGCCTCATTTTAATTCCAGTGCCTTCCTCCTGGCTTGGAACTGAACTAGATGGATATTTCCTCCAACACTCACATTACTGGAAGAACAAAATATGATATATACCAGTGTTTCTTAACCTTGGCAACTTTAAGATATGTGGCCTCATATCTCCACAGAATTCTGGGAGTTGAAGTCTGCATATCATAAAGTTGCTAAGATTAAGAAACACTGATATGTAAGCAATGATCAGTGGAACAACTTGCCTCCAGAAATTGTGAATACTTGCCTCCAGAAATTGTGAATACTCCAACACTGGACATTTTTAAGAAGATTTTGGACAACCATCTGACTCAAATGGTATAAGGTTTTCTGCCAGAGCAGCAGGTTGGACTAGAAGACCTCCAAGGTCCCTTCCAACTTGATATTCTATTATTCTGATCCTTCCCTCTGTTTGTTTCCACAACAAAATTCTTGTATGGTATGTTGAGTTGAGAAAGAATAAGCTTTTGATAGGAAGGATGGACTTGAATCCATAGCTTTGTGCTGCTGGTCCAGCATCTGAACTGCAAAATCACTCTCACTGGTTGAGGTTTTCAGGCTGAGAATCAAATAGTCTTCCCTTTTCTGTCTGGCCCAAAGAAGCCAAAAAAAGCTTTCTAAATAGAAGACAATTACAGCCAAAGCCAGAAACTTGCACAGAGGAGTGGGGAAAAAAAAGAAACACAATGACACACCTTAATGCACAAGGTGCAGTCAGGTGTATAGAGTTCAAAAGTTATTTTGCTGATAAAACTCTGAACATGGTAAGCATTCAAGTTTTCATTTTATTTAGACAGAAGAAAGAGGTTGTGCAAGTTATTACCAACAGATGCTATCCAGTTCCTTTCTGTCTCTCAGTTTGACTTGTTTGAAGGTTACATTTGCATACTATTTCCAATTGCTTGCTCACCAGTGAAAGACCAATTTCTGTGGTAGGGATCCCTATACAGGGCCTAAATTTTCCTTTACAGCTTACAAAAAAAAAATAATAACTGGGGAGATTTATTTAAATACATCAAGTTATAACGGAATAACAGAGTTGGCAGGGACCTTTGAGGTGTTCCAGTCCAACCACCTACTCAGGCAGGAAACCCTATACCATTTCATACAAATGGTTGTCCAATCTCCTTAAAAACGTCCAGTGTTGGAGTTTTCACAGCTTCTGGAGGCAAGTTGGCCCACTGATTAACTGTTCTAACTGTTAGGAAATATGTTCTAGGTTGCTTCTCTCCTTGATTTCCACCCATTGCTTCTTGTCCTGCCCAAGGTTTGGAGAATAGCTTGACTCTCTCTTCTTTATGTCATCCCCTTAGATATTGGAACACTGCTTTCATGTCCTTCTTTTAATTTAAATTAGACATGCCTAGTTCCTGTAACAGTTCTTCATATGTTTTAGCCACCAGTAACAAATCATCTTTGTTACTCTTCTCTGCCTTCTTTCAAGAGTCTCAACAATTCTTCTTACAAATAAAGCATCTTGTGATTTATTATTCATCCCATAGCAACAGTGGAACACCCTTGATTTCTTCCAGCTATACAATTTAATACGTTCCTTTTGTAATGAAACAAATGCAGATGGAATGGATTGTATTTAGGGTAAGTCTGTCAAATATCCAAAATGCTTTTCTCTGTATAAGTATGAAGGCAAAAGGGACCCCAAACAATTGAGCCGAAGAGTTAAAAACAGGTCAACAATTTGTTTTCCTTTTTTAAGTAGCTCATCAAGCATTGCCTATTGATGAATTAGCAACTTTACAGCTTATCCCTTTCACATTCGATAACATTAAACTGGCCAATTGACCATTTGGATTAAATATTCAGCCTCAGAGGATAAATAGCAGAGATTCGGAAGGAAGAAGATACTCTATAAATAGCTTTTTTAAAAAAAGGTGCCAAATTCCAGAGTGTTGAATACATTTATTTCTCCTGGGAGATTATACATCTAGCCTTTCCATCTTGTAAGCTTCTTCTTATTCTTCCAGGAAAATAACAAGATTGTTCTGTCTTGAAGTACAGAAAGATTTGATCAAACCAGATCTTCCTGATCTTATTTTTTGTTCATTCTTGGAAAAAGTCATTGATGAGGTGGCAACATCTCAAATCACTTGACCATGCTGAATAGCCAATCACATTTGATCATGTATTTATTTCTATTTGTTTTATTTTATTTTGTCAGTCACTTACAAGATAATAGGTATAAGTAAAAATGCATTATGAGTAAAAATACAGGAAATATGTACAAATAAATGGGGACAATAGGACAGGATGGTAGGCACGACTGTGTACTTATGCACACCCCTTATGCACAGTGATATGGTGACATTACTGAGGGAAATTGAGTATCACACATTCTAAGCTATCCCATGCTTCTCTAGAGCTGAAGAAGCTTCTTGGATGAGAAGCGAAACATCTTCAAAGAAAAACCAGAAAGTCCTGTTTATTGAAAAAGCAACTTTGGGACAACCATGACTTGGATGACTGAGAATCTCCATAAACATATCCCTTGCAATTTTATTGATTTTGAAATATCAGGAAATCTGAGTTTGGTTATTTTCTTGCAGAAATTCCATTATCCAATGCAGTTGGGGTAGTGAAATGTCTTCAGGAAAAAAACCACCACCCCCTCCTCCTCCCCCTACTGCACAATTCCAGGAGAAGATGTGTTTGATATGTCTCTACTCCCATCTTCTGTTTGTCTTTGAATGTGAGGTGTCACATAGTCCTTTATTATTTACCCAACTTAATTTTTAAGAAGGATAAACCACACTGTGTCTAACCTCATGATGTTTTAAGAATTATTATTTCTATATTATTGAAGAACCCCTGATAGAAACCTGGAGTATTTCCACTAATCAAAACTTGATATTCCTTATATCAGTAATATAGGACATTCTTTTAATTAAATGCATTTTATTCTGAACTAGCAGTTTCATAAGTTTTATCTCACTCTGTGATAATAGGGTCTCCTTAGCTAAGTTGCTAATAAAAGATATGATTGATGGACCTGAAGTCTAACATGTGAATTAATAATGTAAAAAAATATCATTATCTGTAAAACCTCTTAACAATTTGTCCCTTCTATAATTCAAATTGTGGCTGATGCTCAGCTTACTCTGTGCTCTGAAAGGTCATTCTGATGCTAAATGATTTACTTATGCAATGATTTGCTAATGTTTCTTTATGTTGAAGAAAAAAATAGGCCACAAAAAATTGCAGTATGATTCTTCTTCTTCTTCTTCTTCTTCTTCTTCTTCTTCTTCTTCTTCTTCTTCTTCTTCTTCTTCCTCTTCCTCTCCACCTCCTCTTCTTCCTCCTCCTCCTCCAGCAAGAAAAAGGAGGATAGTCTTTATTTTCTTAATATAGTACAGAACCTAGAGACAAAGATTCCACTGGTTTTTCCCACAAAATGGTTTTATTGTACAATTTAAATTCTTATTTCTTTCTTTTAAATATGTGCTAACTCTGTGCTTGTTTTCCTACCTATATTATTTTACTGTCTTCCTATATCTTCTCATTTACAACTACGTCTATTCTAATTTTATCTATAAATGTCTATCTCTGCTTTCTATTTCTGTGTTGCTATTTTTCTAATACTTTGTTTTCTTAACTATTTCTTAGTTTTTCAAATCTCTCCCCACAGCTCTCTGGTCTTCATCTCATGTAGCCAATCACTTGGTTGTTTATTTGTAGACATTTCATTAATCAACTAGGTAATATCATCAATGCTAGAAAGTTCTGGGATTACTGTCTATCATACAAGTCAAGGGTTGGGATTCATTATTATCTGGGATTAACTCCAGGAAAATAATCAACCAGAAACAATAACCTATCAAGGAAGTACCAAGGACAAAGACTTGTTGCAAATCAAGTCTAGTGAGAAAAATATGCCAGTTCTAAAAATAACAACATCCAGAATAAGAAATAACAAAACAGAGACTAGCAGACCAGCATTGATGGAGGTACAGTGGTTAGAATTCAGAATTGCAGGCTAATTCAGTTTACTGCCAGAAGTTTGATCCTGAATGGCTCAAGGTTGACTCAGCCTCCCACCCTTCCAAGGTCAGTAAAATGAGGAGCCATATTGTTGGGGATAGTATCCTCACTCTGTAAACAACTTAGAGTGGGCTGTAAAGTACTATAGAATGGTATATAAATCTATCTGCTCTTGCTCTAATACAAAGTAAAATCGTCATTGAAACAGAAGTGGAAGAAATACCCAGGACAATATATATATATTATATTGAGCCAAATTGGGGAAGATGATAACAAATCATAATTTCTTTGTTTCCACTCTTCATGTATCATTGTTGGTGTTTTCATCATTGTATATTGTTTTTTTATTTTTTGTAAGGCACTGAAAGTCACTAAGAGTGAGTGGGTAGCCGTATACATTTTCTCAATCAATCAATCAGTACTATTACTGTAGAATTTCTCCAGTCCAAAAAATTGATATAATCATGGCATTTAGGAAAAGGGGTTGGTATAAAAATGGCACAGGTGGGAATTACTGCTAAGATAACACTATATAGTTATATATTTATGTTATAAGACCCAAGTTAAAATCTTAACAGAATTTAGCAGATTAACAAAGTTGGAAATCTTCTAATCCACCCCTCTGCTAAAGCAAGAGGCCCTATACCATTTTAGACAAACGGTTGTCCAGTTTCTTCTTAAACACTACCAGTGATAGAGCACCCACAACCTCTGAATGCAAGTTATTCCACTGATTAATTGTTCTTAAGGTCAGGAAATTTCTCCTTAGGTTGCTTCTCTCTTTGCTCAATTTCCATCCATTGCTTCTTGCCTTGCCTTTGGGTGCTTTGAAGAACAAATTGACCTCTTCTTTGTGGCAGCCCCTCAAATATTGGAAGACTGCTATTATGTCACCCCTAGTTCTTCTTTTCACTAGACTAGACAAGCCCAATTCCTGCAAATGTTCTTAATATATTTTAACCTTCAGCCTTACCAAACACTTTTCTCTGCACTCTGCACACTCTTTCCAAAATCCCAACATCTTTTTTTTATATTGTGATGAGCAAAGTGGGTTTATAAAGCAGTTTTATAACATTTTATTTTATAATCATCCACATATTTATTTTTTTAATATTGTTTTCCATCTCCTCCTTGAAAAAGAAAAGTACCACAAAAGAGCAATGATAAGGAAAATAAATGTTGGGTACAGATTCTGAAACAGAACAAGCCACTCTAATGCCACTCTCTCTTATGGGATTCCAGTTCCAGTTCTACATCTCTGAATACTTGCCAAAAAATAACAAACTATATTGGTTTGAGGCTGTTTTTTTCTTTTAATAAGGACAAAATGATGGTTGAAAAAAATGGATTGTTGAAATTGAATTTCAACAAATTTAAATGCAAAACAACACCATCTGAGTTTCTTGGATTATTATCTAGTTTACAGCTGAGTGGTTGACTAGATCTTCATTTTTTCCAAATGTTATGGAAAAACATAACATAACAAATAGTTTTCATCAATTTAATCAAATAATGCAATTAAAGCTCTAGTTTGAAAGAAAAGGTGCATTCAGGTATATGACTTGAGAATTCAAATGTATGGAAAATAATATTTTTAATGCAAGTTGTTTTTTTTTTTTAAATTCAAATTAACTCAGACTGGAAATAGACAGACCTGGTTGTCCCAAAGATGTTTTTTTTTTTTTTTCAAAAGGCAACTGGACTTTGATTTTCCCTTGAAGACGTTTCGCTTCTCATCCAAGAAGCTTCTTTTTTAAAAAAGGAGACCCAAGTTACTTGCTGAAAGGAGGTTGAAGAATGTTGGTTGAAGGTGTTGGTTGAACAGATGAGAGAGATTTTTTTTCATGCTATGCTCAGCTGAATGCAAAAGCCAGCCTCGAACCAAGAAAAAAGCCAATGCAGCAGGTGGTTATCCCACCGGTGATGCTTCAGATAGGGGTGGGTGGGAAGGGAGACAGACTGACTTTTTCTGCCTGGCTGAGCTGCACCTGAAGGCATTCGACAAAGTAGACCACAACCTACTTCTTAGTAAGCTAGAAAAAAGTGGAATAGATAGCACTACCACTAGATGGACTCACAACTGGCTGACAAACTGTACTCAACAAGTAGTCCTTAATGGTCTAAGTGCATGGAAGAAAGTAAGTAGTGGGGTGCCACACAGGTCCGTCTTTAGGCCCAGTACTCTCAATATTTTCATTAATGACTTAGATGAGGAATAGAAGGGGAACTTACCAAATTTGCAGATGATACTAAAGCTGGCAGGAATAGTTAACGCCAAGAAGATAGGCTGAAGATCTCACAAACGAGTCTTGACAGACTAGAACACTAGGCCCTAGCTAACAAAATGAAATTCAATTTAGAGGAAAAGTAAAGTCCTACACTGAGGCAAGAAAAACCAAAAAGAACACATATAGACTGAGGAAAACCAGGCTCAACAGCAGTAACTGGGAGAGGGATCTTGGTGAGTCTTAGTGGACAACCAGCTAAATTATTAGCCAACAGTGTGCAGCAGCAGCCAAAAAAAAAGCCAATGCAATCCTAAGTTAACAGAAGGATGAATCAAATCAAAGGAAGTACTAATATCACTCTATAAAGCTTAGTAAGACCACACCTAGAGTTACTGCATCCAGTTTTGGTCCCCATATTATAAAAAAGATGTTTTGTCCCCATATTATAAAAAAGAGTGCTAGAGAAGGAGCAACCAGGCATGATTAGGTGGACTGGAGACTAAGGCACATGAAGAACAGTTACAGGAACTGGGCATGGCTAGTCTATTGAAGAGATGACCAGGGGAGCATGATAGTGTTCTTCCAATATTTGAGGGGGCTGCCACAAAGGAGAGGAAGGGGTCAATCTATTTTCTAAAGCACCTGTAGGCCAGACAATGAATAATGGCTAGAAATGAACAAGAGAGATGCAACTGGAAAATAAGGAAAAAGCTTTCTGACAGTGAGAATATCAACCAATGGAACCTTGCCCTCGGAAGTTGTGGGAATGTCATCACTTGAGACTTTCAAGAAGAGATTGGACTGCCATTTGTCAGAAATTTTGTAGGGTCTGCTGTTTGGGCAGGGGGTTAGACGAGATGACCTATAAGGTCCCTTGCAACTCTGATTTGTTATCTGTCTTCTGTGGTTCCTGCACCAGAGGCCAGCAAAGTGTTTAACTCTTGCTTGATGAGGCTCTTCAAAGTGGTCTTCCAAGATTTTCACAGCCCCACTTCATCAAATCAGAGGCATCGTTGTGATGAATTCAATTTCAAAAGGAAGCAGCACTATATGACCCTACTTCTTAAAAAGGGGGTAGGAGAGAGTTCATAAGACATCTTGGAATTTAGCTTGAAGGTAATAACCAGGGGTTGGATTCTACTGGTTCAGACTGATTCAAGTGAACCGGTAGTTTTGGTAAGCATTTGGCCTTGCAAACATGTTCAAGAGGAATACAAAACCAAGAAAGTCCACCTGCCTTTTGGAAAAGCACCTTTGGGTCATATTATTATATGATAATAATTTGGGTCATATTATTATTAATAACCATATTATTTTTCCATGAGGAATGAGCCAGAGAATTGGCCCTACAAGAAATTTACTCAAGGACATGTTCCTTGCTCCCTGCTACACAAAATTATGTAAGCTGGAGCTAGTCATTTATTTGGACTTACCTTCAGCCTCTCTGATTGTTCTATCTATTCCTTACTTTAGTCCTCCTACATGCACCATGCCATAGAGGTTAGAAAATTGCCCTTCTTTAGGCAAATAATAGTTTCTTTATCTACTATTTCATTTTTAAAAAAACTTCTAATAGTGTTAATATACCTGTGGTTGCTGACCATTTATTGCTAATTATGGAATGAATCAAAGCCAATTAATTATTGAAGCATCTTTATTGAGAGTTAATCAACCACTGCCTTTGACATAAGGGTGTGTGTTTTTCTAGCCCTGTGTAATTGCCATAATTCTTTCATGCACTTAATAATTAAACATTATCTGCAGAACCTGTCATAATACATTAGGAAGCAAATCAAACCCGAGGAAGTATAGCATGAGGTGTTGCTACTAAAAATACCTGCAGTCCTAAAGATCTACACAACAAAGTTTCACATCAGAAATGACCTTTTTCTTTCTCAGAAATATCAGCCAACACAGACAGTAATGATCATGTCAAAAATGTGAGAACATACATCTCTGGATGGGTTGATGACAATTTACCACAGCCAACTTGCCATGCTGTACAACAAGAGTTTCACTAATATCAAAGAAATGGTGGAATTAAAGAAAGGATACTAAAGGAGGAACAGGATGAAATGTGAATGGCAAAAACTAAAACATTTTCTTATTTATTTTAAATAATTAAATGGAATTGTTAAATTGTTCCATAGACAGTTGTCCCATGGTGAGTTGGCCATAGCAAGGTGTCCTGCAGCAAGCTGGCCATGGCAAGTTGGCTACAGACAGTTGGTTGTGGTGAGTTATCACATTCCATCTTTGGAGGGACATTTACAGTCATCTTCTCAACAGGACACTGACGTTCAATTTTTTGGCCAAAGACTTTTGAATAGTGTCTCAGCAGTCAGGAAAATAGAGCCAGGGCAAATATTAAGAGCAGTCAACATAATTATTCCTTATATGTTTATCATTTTCCATGTTGTGCCAAATTAAAAACTTTAAGCTTGACAGCTACCATGTGTGGTGTTTAGAACAGTTTATCTCATGGACAGCTTGGTGTATGAGGGGAAGACCAACAATCGGCAACCAGTTCCAGAGTTGTTGGGTGAATTACTTCCTGAGGAGTTCCAGTCAAAGGAAGATGTGATACCTAATAACCAGGAGACACTCAGAAGATGAAGAGTCTGAGCAAAGACATTCTACAAGGCTCCTCACAAGAAAGGAATGTCATCCTTCCAAATTGAGTTGCTTCTATTTTAGAAGAGCAGTGAGCTCAAACCTCTCATTTGGCAACAATTGTTAATTTACCAAGATCCCATGTGCCTTGACCTCCTTGAAACCATATGACTCAACCTGGACTGGCTGATGACCTTTCTACAGCAGTTGGACCCTTGGAGTTCACTTGGCCATTCTTGTCTGCTGTTCTGGATGTGGAACTCTCTCAAAGCAAACTTGCTGGACTTTGGGGTGACCTGTTCTCTCTACTCTCTGTGTGCATTGCACTCACATGTCTTTTGTCCTCTATTTATTTGCTTCATGAACTTATCAGTAAAGTTTGCAACCACCTCTTTGGATCTTTGTGGGTGTGTGGCCTGCACCAGGACAATTCACAAGGCCACCAGCCTGAATGACATGAGATCAAGCCTCCAGGTTGGTCCATTCTGTTCTATCAGGCACACAGAACTATATTGCTCCAGATGTACTATGGAAAAGTATTACATTTGGAGCAAAAAATGTAATACAGAATTTGAGATACTGACTCCATGTGGTATCTTCTAAGGGCATTCATTCCATTTCTACAATATTCATTTTAGACAAGTTGGTTACAAAATCATTTACCAGCTGAAGAACTTGGAACAAACAACTGCTTTCTGAAGCATTCAGTAAAACCAAACAGAATCTCTATCTGTAATTATTTTGAAGCCTTATATTCTTAAGGAACAATATATAGGAATACTTGACTTACAACCATTCATTTAGTGACTATTCAAAGGTACAAGGACTCTGAAAAAAAGTGACTTATGACTAGCTGCCGTATTTAACAACTATTGTAACATCCCCATGGTCACATGAACAAGTTGAAGTTGCTGGATTAGAAGAAGAAGGAAAACATCACATGGCCTAAATTTCACAGGTGTAAGCTCCACTTTTCTGCTAAATTGGTCAAATTGTAGTACAAGAAAAACATCATGTTCTAGACCTCACTTTTTATATAGGCTATACATGGGAGTTTGTTCAGAATTCTGATTTTCAACTTTTGAAATCTGGTCCATTTCAAAATTCATTTTCTAGACCTGGCAGTGAATATTGCATCAGATATAAATAACCCATAAGATCACAATCACAAGAGAATTACTTCAGTGCTACTTCAGATGTTCATCTGAGAAAGCTTATCAGATGTGTTGGTACGTGAACGTTGGGTCTTAAAAACTGAGTTTTCAAAATAAATATCGATTGAACAGAGTGTTTCCAACAACTTTATCATCTATGCTCAGAAAGGGTGAGAAAAATGAATGTCTAGATCTCATAAACGGAACATACGGCATAATGAGTCGTGCAAGGACTTCAGAACTAGTTAATTTCTCAAAGGATCTTTTAATACACTTTTGAAGTTATGACATGGATGAAATAGAACATCATTTTATAAATATTTAGAAGACAGAGGAGACTATCAATGGCCATGGGAGATAGAAACAAAGCATCCTATTGTAACATAAAATATGAGCATTGTGATCTCACATCAGATCAATAACTAGTGGAGCTCATAATAAAAGTAAATTAGAAGCCTTAGTTATTCTCTTTAAACCAGGAAGCAAAATAAACCAATGAAGGGGAGATAACACAAAGAGGTTGTAAACTATATCATCAAAGTTTTTAATTGTTCCAAAAAATTCTCTGTATTTTTGCCCTAAACACTTGACCCTAAAAGAGACATGTCCAGTTTAAGAACAACTTATCCTTCTTTTAAGAATTTTACCAGCATTAATTTCTTTTCTGATGAACATTTCCAAGGTAAATTCTCTTTAAAAACAGAAAGAGGGAAAATGCATGAGTTTATTGCATGAATGCATATCTCGGAAATAATTCTGGAGAGACAGTTTGTTCTAGCAGTTAAGGCACCTAGCTAGAAAATGGGAGACTAAGAATTCTAGTCCCACCTTAGACATGAAAGCCAGCTAGATGACTTTGGACCAATCACCAGGAGTCTGTAAGTTCTAGTCACATCTTAGATATGAAAGTTGGCTAGGTAACTTTGGGCCAGTCATCTGTCTCAGCCCAACAGGGATGTTGTTGTGGGAACAATAGGAGGAGAAAGATGTGTCGGAAATATTCAGCAACTAGAGTTACTTGTAAAATAAATAAAAGCAGGATATAAATAAAAAAATAAAATTATCATGGGTGTTCATGACTAACTACAGTGCTGGGAAACTAACAGAGCATATGTTATGTCATGTACCCTTCCCCTTGTACTGGTATTGTGACACAGATACATACATCATACATCATAGGTTTGTGGTTATGATGTCACAAAACATATTTTGCTTCCTCCTTCAGATACCTATGGTTATTATAATTCCCAAGTCCATCTAGTTTTAGTGTGGATATAAAAAAAAAACATGCTTTATCTCTTTCCCCAGAATGTTAAAACAATCATTTTACTCAACAGACCCAGGTTCTTATCAACTTAATTCAATATAATACAAACACAAGCAATAAAACACAATGATAGTAACGTTCTAGACTTTAAAAAGCTGATTTTTACAATCTCAGAGAGAACTTGGGAAAGATTCTATGGATGAAAATCCTTAAGGGGAAAGCAACTCAAGAAACTGGGGAAATTCTGAAAAATATTATCATAAAAACCCAGTCCAGCACAATACCTCTGAAAAAGAAAAACAAGAAATCCAAGAAGAAACCAGCATGGCTGCACAAAGATCTCTCTAATAAATTGAAAGACAAAAAGGACAAATACAAAAAATGGAAAGAGGGACACATAACTAAGGCAAAATATAAGGATAGCCAGAATTCGCAAAAATGAAGTCAGGAAAGTAAAGGGTCAGAATGAACAAAGATTTGATACAAAAGTCAAAGATAATAAAAAAAAAGTTTCTTCCAACATATAAATAAAAAGGGGGAAAAAAGTCAAGGAAACAGTCAGTCCACTGAGAAGAGAGAAGACAGCAAAGAAGTAACAGGCAGCAGAGAGAGAAAGCAGAACCGCTTAACTCATTCTTTGCATCCGTCTTCACACAAAAAAGAAACTATAGTCCAACCTACCAAAAGCATAACTATAAAAGACAGACTAGAAATAAAAGTTAAAATAAGCAAAAAAAAAAAAATGTAAGAGAACTCTACGATTAGATTTATCTCCTCTCTTGCTACACCCTCTGGTTGATGTAACTGAAGAGATAGCATCTGATCCAATTTCAACCAATCATAGAAGCCGTGAAATTTGAGTCTGAAGTTTTGCCTCCTATATTCAAGGCTTACATTTCCCTCTCTGTGTCATATGCCACCACTTTTAAAATGTCTCATTTATGCCACAAGGGAAGCTTGATCTCATATTATGCCTCTCATAATAACAAGGTGATTCTCCAGTTTGAAGCTTGCTTTTCCTAATCTCTTTAGTGAAGTGCCTTTAAACAAAACAAAACAAAACAAAACAAAACAAAACAACCCTCTTTTAATGTTTGGCTAAATTGGTATTGATTCTGAACTGCTTTTTGGAGGGCTGCGGGGTTTCTCTGCAGATGTGCCACTAAACTGAATCCTGAATTTAGCCTATTACAGCTAATTAAAAAAACAAATGAACCTTCCTTAGAGTTTTGGTGTATAGTGAGAACAAATGTCACTGATCCTTTCCCTCTTTAAAGGATTATGGGAATTGTATCAGATTGTTATGACAACATGCATCAGAGACCCCAAGAAAAAGCTGCCTCTTGTTAAGTCAGAAAACCTGCCCATTAAAAAAAATATCTCACTTCTGAAGGGGAATCCAATCCAAAAAGAAAGTTCAAGATATTGGAATTTTCAAATTCTACCTGTCCCACCAAGGTCTCACCTGCTCTCTTCTTTAAAAGAACAGAATAACATAGTTGGAAGGGAACTTGGAGGTCTTTTAGACCTTACACCATTTCAGATAAGTGGTTGACTAATCTCTTCTTAAAAATTTCCAGTGAAGGCGTACCCACAACTTTTGAAAGCAAGCCATTACATTGATTAATTCTTCTGTCAGGAAATTTCACCTTAGTTCTAAATTGGTTCTCTCCAGAGGTGATATTCAGCAGGTTCTGACCAGTTCTGGAGAACTGCTAGCGGAAATTTTGAGCAGTTCGGAGAACCGGCAAATCCCACCTCTGGCTGGCCCCGCCCCCATCTATCCTCTGCCTCCTCAGTCCCAGCTGATTGGCTGGGTCTTCTTTTCTTACCCTGCACAGGAGAACAGAGCTGGAAAGCAGGTTCGTGGGGTGGGGAGGGAATGGGGATTTTGCAGTATTCTTCCCCTGCCATGCCCTCCAAGCCATGCCCACCAAGCCACAACACGCCCATCAAGCCACACCCACAAAACTGGTAGTAAAAAAAAATGAATCCCACCACTGGTTCTCTTCTTGATTAGTTTTATCCATTGCTTCTTGCTCATCAGATGCTTTGGAGAATAGGTTAACCCCCCCTCTTCTTTGTGGCAGCCACTTAAATGGGGAACACTACTATCAAATCACTCCCTACTCCTTCTTTTCATTAAATTAGCCAAGTCCAGTTCCTGCAACTGTTCTTTATCTATTTTAGCCTCCAGTCCCCTAATCATCTTTGTTGTTCTTCTACGCACTCTTTCTAGGGTCTCAACATCTTTTTCATATTGTAGTGACCAAAATTGGATGCAATATTCAATATGTGGTCTTACCAAGGTGTACAAAATGTACTGAATACCGTATATACTCGCATATAAGCCGACTTTAGAACGCTTTTTTTTTTTTCAAATTTGGGGGCTGGCTTATACGCGCATAAATCTGATTTTTTTTTAATAACCACCGTTATATGGTGGTGAGGAGGGCCCGGAATCCCCTGATGGTTCAGCCAGCGGTTATTTCAGTCCGGTGGTTCAAATGACCACTTGAAGGAAAATTCCCACACCTTCTCCTCTCGGTGGCCGTGCTTGATTTGCCGCACCTGGAGCAGCACTTAGCGAGTGGCTTCCACGATGAGAGTACATTGGCCTTGCACTCCCTGTCACTTGGCCCTTTAGCAGCCCTCGCCTTCAAGTAAACGCGCACAAAGTAGGCCGCCATTTTCCTTCCTGGATGGAACGCATGAGATGCAAACTTTTGCCCCGCCGCCTTTTCCCTGTGCGGCTTCACTTCTGCTGTTCAGGGAAGTTCGCGCCAAAGCCCCTGTCCTCCCAGAATCTTTCTGAACGGTGAGCCTGTGTACTGGGCTCATCTTCGCAGGGTGATGAGCTCGGCGTTGATCAACCACCGTGTTGCTCAGAACACGGATATCTGACAGATCGAAGTTAATTGGGGCAGGGGTGTTTCTGTGCTGGGCATTACTCGAAAATAGTATAATTTACCTGTTCCCAGCTCTTGGGGAAATGTTTGGTAATTCGCATCGTTAATTACGCCATCTTCCAGATTTTTTTTTCATGGTTCTTCCAGATTTCCTTTATCAGGGGTTGATACCAATGGTATTTGGGGGTCGGCTTATATGCGAGTTTTTGCAAAATTCCTCATTTTGGGGCAGTTTTTTAAGGGTCGGCTTAGATGCGAAATCGGCTTATATGCGAGTATATACGGTAGTTCACATGATCTTGTTTCTATACCGCTGTTAATTCAGCCTATGACTACATTAAAATTGGAAACATCAAGCATACATAACCATGAAAAATCAGATATTGTTCTCTCTAAGACCTTGCACAGCCCTTCGAAGACTGAAATGATGCTCTTGCAAAAGGATAGCTATTAAATAAATCTTCTGTTCTGCTAAACAGAAAAAAAGCTTTATTATATTTAATAAAGAATGAAGATTGAGTTAACACTTAACCTCAAATCCAGGTTAACATCTCATAAATCTTGCATTGGAACCAGATAATAAGGATCAGGAAACCAAAAGTTTTCTGAATCGATAAAAGTGAGGAAAAAAAATAAGAAAGGCCTGGATGTGGGTCATTTGACAATCTCTTTAGCTGGTCTGAACATGCTTTCAAAATGGATGTTAACCTTAGAAAATCATCCATGCAACCTTGACGATAAAGCTAAGAACATATCCATGCACTATGAATCCTTGTTGACATTTGCAGGATATTTCTACGCTCTTCAGATGATTTATTTATTATTATTCTTTAGGTTATTTCAAGGGAAATAAATAACCAACTAAAATACAAGATGCAGCGTCAAAACATGAGAATGAAATTAAATTGGAATTAATAAAAAAGCAACAATTGATGTCACCAATGGCCCCATAGAAGAGTTCCATCTTAACCAGCTTCAGAAATCTTAAAAGAGATAGTGGAAACCTTACTCCCAAGAAGAGGTTATTCTAGAAGGTTGGAATATCAAGTGGCAAATAATGCCTCCTGCTCTCCATTTGGTTTATTTTACTAAATTGGGGTAAAACCAGAAGCTTCAGAGAAACCCAGTGGATGCATTGATTTAAGTAAGTTTAGGTGGTCTCATAGTTATCTCAGAGCCAAGCCACATAGGGTTGTAGCATTCAAAGATGCAACCTAGAAAAAAAAATGATACATTGGATTTACCACCAATTTAGCAAGCACTTTGGAACTGATGACTTGAACAAGGAAACAACAGCCAATTGCTGGTCATCAACACACTAATCAATCAATAGGAAGAGACCACATAAATACGAAGAAAAGAGTAGCCCAAAGCCCATACTCTGGTAGCAGTTCTGTTCTGACTCAGCTCCCCAAACACGATAAACCCTCTGATGTGAACCCATAAGATTCCATTATTTGGAATGACAGCAGCCCTGGCAAAAATTTATCTCGCAGGCTAACAGGCCACATCTATTCATCTCTGCTCCCTGCCTTATATCCCCAGAGCTAGGGTGGGACTTCGCTAACAGCGGTGGGTCTTCCTTCCCCTGGATCAGCCCATGGCTTTCCACTGCTCTCTCCTTCTCTGTTTTCTGCATATCTGTGCATCAAGCATTGGACCCAGCTGTTCTTCCTCTTCTTCATCAGCTACCTCCAGACCTGGGGGCTATTGACTCTCCATCTGAGGGATGATGGACAGTCCAGGCTCTGCCACTCTCTCTCTCTCTCTCTCTGCCAGCTCCATTCCCTCCTCCCCCTTGGAGCTCCCAGGTTGCCCTGACTCCCACGCCTCCTAGTCCTCCTCCTCCTCCCTCCTCCTCCTCCTCCTCCAATTAGGCTGCTGGAGGGGCTGGTGGCCAACAAGCCACAACAAGTTCCCTGAGGATGGGTTTCAGCATGTGTCCGAAAGCTTGGGAGATCAAACCTGTGGTCCCAGTGATCACCCCAGATTGGATCTTGCAAGACTATACAATCTCATACTTTTGAGAAATGAAATGCTTTCGGATTAAGAGTCAGTTTCTAAAACATGAATAATGTTTTCTAAATTGGAGTCAATGCAAGGCAGGTTGATTTACCCTGTTTCCTTGGGAGTCAGTAAAAAAAAAAATAAGACAGCACTTCAAAAAAATTTAGGGCATGAAAGAAGGAAGGAGGTAGAAACTTTATAGATGTGAACATTTATTATTATTATTATTATTGAAGAGATCAGTAAGTGAGACCACCACCCTCAGAAATACCTGCTGAGACCTGCTTAATCATAGATAAGGGGAAGGATATATTTTTCTCACATCTAATGAAGCTGGAATGGAACATAACAACAGGCAGGTTTTAAAAAAAAACATTTCTGTATAGATATAAACATGTATTTGCTCCAGATTTTCAAAGAGGAAAAAGAACAGTTGGGGGAAGCAACCCCTGTTGAAAATAGGCACTTTTGTAATACAGATAGTACTTGACTTACAACCATTCATTTATTGACCATTTTAAGTTACAATGGCATTGAAAAAAGTGACTTATGACTGCGCCTCGGTGGCTCGGTGGTTAGAGTGCAGTACTGCAGGCTACTTCTGCTGACTGCTGGCTGCCTGCAAGTTGAGGACTACCTGTATTGTCATATATGAATCATAGAAAGGGGGATTGGATATGCCAGGTGTCAGGATTCTGGCAGTTACCCCCATTTAAATCATGAGTCTTGAGCCAAACTTCCAACACTTCAAAAGGATTTATTGGGAGTTAAAATGTCTGGCACTGCCTGGGTGTAGCCGACTCTGAGATACATCACTCATTGTCACCTTTGACCCTGATTTTCCCCCAACCCTGGGTGTATCGTAATTCATATTCGCCAAATGAGATACATCCATGGCCAAGGGTCATCAATCATGCTTTCCAGTTAGAATTTTGCATGGCAGAAACTTCAGTCACCTAGTTACTATCTTTGAAAGCATTTATGGAATGCACTTTCAGTTTGCAAGCTGCCCCACTGCTCCCTCTCCCTTTCTGTTGGCAATTCTAAAAAGACCATAGAAATATTTTATGAATTGACATTAGGATAGCTTTGTGGGTTACAACCTAAATGTCAGGATTCTGACCGATGTCCTAATTAAATCATGAGCCTGTTTTAATTCTGCAGGGATGCTTTGCAAGTTGACACCAAAGTCACAGGAGGGACAAGCATGGTTCCAACAGGGATTGTGGTTTATGGAGAAGGAAGGGGTGAAATGCATCTCACCTAGGATGCCATTTTCAGCTGGTTCAGGGAATGAAGTCTTTTAATTAAAGATATTGAATACGGTAGTAAAAACTAATGCATGCTAAACTTATAAAAGAGGTTGAAAGAGAAAGCAAAAAAAAGTGCATGGAAAAAGGAAAAAAAGAGGATGATAAATAAAAATAAAGAAGTGACTCCCAATATTAATCTGAAGTTTAGATCCATTTAATAACTCTTCATGCTTTATAATTTTAGAAACAAAGAGTCTTCAAAACCTACACCCTATCCCTTATTACGTAAACAAATCCATAAAACCGCAACTTTTCAATCCTGGTATCAGGAAAAAGATCATAAAAAATTGCTGAAATTTTATAAAAAGATGTCTTACTTTAACCTTGGCCACATAAACCAACTTTATATTTCTTCCCTTTACATCAGACAGTAATTTATTCAAAAATTGTGAGAGGACTTGATTTCAATTCTTTATCCCAACCTGTAGACTTCTTTGAGGATTTAGTATGGGGAAATCTTTTGAGAAAATATTTTCAGAATATTAATTTAATATTCACTTATTTTTTGGGGGGGTGGGCAGTCCCTTTCCCAAATTATACACCTAAAAGTAAGGGTGGAGGTTATCATTTTCTCCATATCCTTATCTATATCTCTCAAGAAAAAACCAAAGAAGTCAGAGGTAGATATTCCAACAAAAAAATGAGAGAAATATTTGCGAGCTACAATTCTGTTGTCATACATTCTTCCTGAGCCAAGATCAACAGGGAAGTGGAAATCAAAAGTGGTACAGAAAAGCACAGCACTCATAGAAAATACTGTTGTAACATATAACACAAAAGGTTTTGATTTCCTGAGAGAGCCTTCTGGTTGACTTCTCGTTGAAAAGCGGGCTTTATTTTTTTGCTTCTTTGTTAAGAGCGAGAATAACATTTTTTTCTTTTAATAAAATAGAGTAGCTGTTTCATGGCTAACCTTAGAAATTTCAGAAAAAAACTAAGCCTATTTGGTTTCACTGTTGTGTTTCTGCTGGGCTTTCTTTCATTATTACACTATGGGATACAACTAGGTCTTTTTCATTCACGTATCCTAAACAAAATCAAGGGTGGTATGAAGAGATAAAATCCCTTCTGAATTGAGTTTTGCATCTGGAAAAAAATCCTGGATATAGTCCTGATGTTTTCTGGGTTATAAGATGGAACTGTTTTATCCACGCGATTGCGGGTTTTGTCTGGAGCATCACAATTAAAATAAGGCATACCATACAACATAAAATTTTAGGTCTAAAATAAAATATTAAAATACATGTAGTCCTTGACTTACAACAATTCATTTAGTGACTTTGCAAAGTTATATCAGTGAAAAAAATCAATGAAAAAAGTGACTATTTTCACACTTATGACCATTGCAGCATTCCCATGGACATATGAACAAAATCAGAGGTGGTATTCAGCAGGTTCTGACCAGTTCTGCAGAACTGGTAGTGGAAATTTTGAGCAGTTCGCAGAACCGGCAAATCCAAACTCTGACTGGCCCCGCCCCCATCTATTCTCTGTCTCCTGAGTCCCAGCTGATTGGCTGGGTCTTCTTTGGTTGCCCTGCACAGGAGAACAGAGCTGGAAAGCAGGTTAATAGGGTAATGGGATTTTGTAGGAACCCTTCCCCAGGAGTGAGGAGGGAATGGAGATTTTATAGCATCCTTCCCCTGCCATGTTCACCAAGCCACGCCCACTAAGTCATTCCCACAGAACCAATAGTAATTTTTTTTTAATCCCGGCACTGATCAAAATTCAGATTATTGGCAACTGTCTCACATTTATGACAGTTGCAGTGTCCCAGGATCATATGATCTCCTTTTGTGACTTTCCGACAAGCAAAGTCAATGCATAAACTAGGTTTACTTAACCATCATATTACTAACTTAATAGCTGTCCTTCCTGCCTTCCTTCCTTCCTTCTTCTTTCCCTCCCTCCCTCTTAAAGAAAAGAAGTACAAATGTAGGTATATACTTAATTGATATTTTTTCCTTTCCTTTTCTTTTTCCGATCCCAGTGCTTTCCCAGCCATATGTTCTTTGACATTTGTTTTAATTAGTGACAGATGGATGTAGAAATTTTAGATACTAGTCTAGATCTCATGCTGTTGCAGTATGTTTGAAACGATACTTCCCATCTACTAGTCTGTTTTTAAAACCACCTTGATATCTCCTTTGCTTCACTACTTCAAGAAATCATTGCAATGCAATGGTTAGAATTCCCTAAGGTAATTTCATTCGAAAGTAAGTCTGCCTTGGAAACTGCTCTAAAGAGCCATAGTTTGTAATACTTCAACTGAAGTAGTAGGTTATATTTCAGGATCAGGTGGCTTTTAATATTTTGTTTCAGTTGAAAATCAGTGAATTCAAATTTCTGCATCATTCTGCAATATAAAAAAGCGATTTATTCTAATTTCTGCAGCAACCTTCCTTAATATATTTTGTACATTACTTTAGGTATTTTTCCCCTTAATATAGGGGTTTTTTATATTTGTTTAATACATGCCAGTATGTTCACAGGTTATAATCTCAGAATTGCACTGAGATTTGGGAGAAGGGTAAAGCCAGAAGTCTAAAACTGAAAAAGAAGACCAAAGACAAGTTTCTGACTTTCCAATGAATTGATAAATATAATCATCTTGAGAAACCTTCCTCATATTTTCTGAACTCTTTTCAACAACCCTCAATATTTCTCAGAGTTTTTGAATGAAAGAAATCCTTTCCTACAATTCGTATGTAATTTTATTCAAAATCAGCCATTTCACTGTTGGACAAGAGAAAGCAATTTAGCCCATTTAACTGCCAAGATGTCTTCAAAGTTATGATGAGACCATCTAAAATGTTTTTTTTTTAAAAAAGATGGGATAGGAAAGAAAGCAAGTTATGATCAGTGATGCTGCATTTTGTCATTTATCCCTTTTCAAATATTTTTTTAATCAGGCAGAATTAGCTTGTCCACTCAAATCTCTGACCATTTGGCCACCTCTCCTGATTTTAGATGATATCCTCTTTAAAAGTCACTGTGAATGTAATATGCCATTGCTGCTTTGCCTTGGTGACAAGGAAGCCATCACTACTCTCACAGGTTTCACCTCCGGGAAATCTCTGAGGAAAACAATGTGGTAGCAACTAATCTTTTTGTGTGTGTAAGAAGCTGATAAGGTGGGTCTCTAGAGAAGACACCAATTCTTGCCACAGCCAACTTGCTGTGGCCAATTCTCCATTTCCAATTCCCCATGGCCAACTCACTGTAGCCAGCTTGCCACATTCAACTCACCAGGGGACAACTCACCACAGTCATCTTCCTGTGGAAAAAACTCATCATAGGACAACTCAACATTTTTTAAAAAAATATTTTAAATATTTTTTTTAAAAAAATTGTCATTCACATTTCATTCTGTCCCTCCTCTTGAATCCTTTTGTTTAATTATTCTATTTCACCATTTCTTCCATATTATTATCTTTTGTCCCACGGTTAGTTGGCCATGGCAAATTGTCCCATGGTGAATTAGCTATGGCGAGTTGGCTGTGGCAATCTGGCTGAGGAGATGGGGCAGATGTGTGTTGGGGCCTGCCAGTAGCCAGTGGAGCTGACAGCAGATTCAGACAATGAGGAGGTTGGGGAGGAACATGGGCCAGCCCTGGAGTCTGGGGAAGGCTCTGACAAGTGCTCTGTATCGGAGACAGAGATGGGGCCAGGGCCATCTGACAGTTATCAGCTGCCTTCGGAGTCAGAGATCAGTGGAGCAGAAGAACAGTTGGAGCCTGTTCCCAATGTGCACATGTGCAGAACTGCCAGGAGAAGGGAACAGTTAAGGAACAAAGGTCGACTCAGGGGTAAAGGCACAGGTGGGAGGTGAATGGCCCCTCCCTTAGGGAATAAAGAAGAGTGAAAGGGGGGTGTTTGCAGAAGACAATTAATTCAATTCATTAGAGTGAAGATTTGTTTCTGACTTCTTGCCAAGTAATTGCTGCTACAGTGTGGCATTTGGAAGATATTGGTCTGTCAGCTCTCCAAACATGAGTAAGGTCTAGTTGTGAAATCTCATGAAAGACTGCTGGAGCTTTGCTGGAGATTATTCTCTAACCTAGATAAAAGGGTGGGATTATTATCAGGATAAGGAGTCAGCTTCATGATCTTGGGAAGCCTAGGTCAGAACAATGTGTCTCTCCTGCCTTAAACAATTAGACAGCATCTATTATTTTCAGGGAGGCAGAAGAGAGATGTTGATTTCTTTAGACCCATTTTTCTTTCATCATTCAGAAAGCTTTCTGTCCTTTGGCTGTTGGTATAAATTTTCTTTCCTAACTTACATTCATCCATTACAACCATGCTTTCCTGTTTTCCATTCTCTATTCAGACATACTTGCTCAGGCAGCAGCTACCAATGGGGAGAACTCAAGAGAAAACATGATTAGTCTGTCATTCTGGTCTGCTTTGCCATGCTCAGTGGTTCATTTTTGTATATGCTCCTCTCTAATTTTTCAAAATTCATGTATTATAAATACTATGTGTGATCTAGCATTTTCTCATTCTCTGTGCATATGTGTAATTTTTCTCCAGTCCCCATTCATTTTACTTCTTTTCCCTTTCCTTCTACTAATTTCTTTTAAGCAGTTTTCTTTTGCTGTTTTAGTCATCTTCAGTAACCAGATTTGAAGTACTGTGTTTTGGGTTAAATTATTCCTTGTTGAAAGCAGCAGGGTGTGCACAATAGTGCTAACACACAAATATCTCAGTTTCTTTTTCTTTTAAGTTGACTTGTTATACAAACACACTTTACTTTGTGCCTCCCATTAGCAAGAATTATTCGGTCGTATAAATTATATTTCTTTATTGTTTCAATTTCTAAGGCTATGTACTCAATAACATCTCTAACTAGTTCATAAAAACTTTAAAAAAAAAATTCAAACAAGAATTAAAAACCCACCCATGCCAGACTGATGATGGTAGTTGAAACAGAAGAATATACACTCACATAATGGGCTCACAAAGTCTAAAGATTTATATGGTTGAGTGATCTGAACCATTGGGAAGATGTTATTTTAGAAGGCAGACACCACAACAGAGAAGGCAAGGTTCCTATAACTCATCAAATGACATTGTTTAATGGATAGGACATGAAGCACATCTGCTCTATCTAATCTTACTGATGCCAAGAAGGACTTTATGGGTGATAATTAGAACTTTCAGGGGAGTACATTCATGTGTCAACCTAGAAGCCATTTTTTTTAATGCTGGGGCCATTTTGGAAGCATCTTCAGGGCTGCCACAGCCAGGCCGGTTAGAGCTGTGGGAATGTGAGGAGGGGAGATATAGTTGGGGGATGTGTAGCCAAAACAACATTCTTTCCCATGGGAGCCAAGGACACTCAACCAGGTGTTGGAGAAGTGTGGACCAAAGTCAGCCAAGATGGTGACTGCAACCTGGTTGGACCATGTGGTGGATGTATGACCTGAGAGGAAGGACTTAGAGATTTGATTTAGTGGGGAAAACCATGGGACTTTCAGAATCGGTGTGATGACCCGGGGCATGGCACAAAGACAATACAGTCAGATAATCAGTAGGTGTCTCTTTATTAGCTCCAACTTTGCCCCCAGTGTCCTGGTTACCTTCTGGCTGGAGAATAACTCTCCTAGGAACAGCCTTTGGCTGCAGACAGTCAAGTCCAAAACTTGGTTAACAAAAACTAACTATAAATCCAGTCAAGGCAAAATGAGATAATTAGTCTGGCAGAGCAGGAGCAAGAATTCCAGACATGAAGGCATGGCAATAACTCAATAAAGTTGAGATGATGCCAGATAACTAAAATAAACACAAAATAAACTCACATTTGTCCCCAGCAGCTGCCACACTCAGCATGCATTTATTTAAACTCTCTTCCCAGCTGTGGCTAATGAAGGGAATCAGGGCACTTTCCTCCCCTGTAAGCCAGGCAACCCACATTGTTCTCTTTTCCATTCCTCCCTGCATGCCCTAGGATAAAGAGCGGGTGGGCCTGGGTCTTCCTTTGAATTCCCTCTCCCTTGTTCTATCTCTCCCCTGCTCTGTCCAGCTGGACTTTACCCTTCCCTAGTTTCTTCCACAGCCAACAGAGCCATACCCATTCCCTGTCAGCTGTTTGTCTTCCTCCTTGGATTCAGATTCTGACAGGGACATGACAGTTGGGTTTTCCTCAGATGTGCCAATATGACATGCCTAATAAACCTATACTTGAGAGAGATGCCTGCCTTGGAATTTTGATTCTGTTGGGTGTGTTAACTGGAACCCTGACATCATGTTGGCTGACTCATATCAACCTTATTTGATGAGGATGAGATGTGGAATAACATCTCCCTTTAAAAAGGGGTGGGGTGATGGGGAGAGAGATGAGATGGCCACAGTGTCCAGAAAATTGCAGACTTCTTGCAGACAATAATGGTAGAGTCACTTTTCTACTCTATCTGGCAAAAATCTAATCTACAGTAGCATTCTCAAAATAGGGGAAAAGAAGACTCAACAATTTACAAACTCTTTTCCTTCAGACACTCTGGCAACAAAGAAGATGGCAACTCTGGCTAGAGAGTACCAGAGTGTACCCATCAAGGAAGCTGCAGTTTAAGCCTCTTTCATCCTGCCACATGTTCAAGGGAATTTCTGCTTTGTTTGAGCTGGAATCTGCCACAAACATCCGGTCAGAACCAGAACTGTGGAACTGGTGCACATTCACCTTCATTAATTTTTCCAGGAAGGATTATCTGAAGTAAAAAAAGATCTCTCCACTCAAGGTTGACTGGACCTGTATGCACTCTTGGATCAAATCTTCTTTTGAAATCACTTTGTTTGGCAGGAATTTCAATCCCGAACAATGCATGAGAGATTTAAGATGTTGCTGACATCTAAGTTATGAGCTGCCACTTGGCTTCCTTTATGGAGAACAGAATAACAAAAATAACAGAGTTGGAAGGGTCTTCTAGTCCAACCCCCCTACTGAAGCAAAAAATCCCTATATCATTTCAAACATATGGATGTCCAATTTCTTCTTGAAAATGTTACGTTGGAGTGCTCACAACTTTTGGAGGCAAGATTTTCCACTTAATTATTCTGTCAGAAATTCCCCTGCAGTTCTAGATTGGTTCTCTCCATGATTAGTTTCCATCCATTGCTTCTTGTCTTGTCTTGAGGGTCCTTGGAGCATAAGATGATCTCCCTATTCTCCAAAGAATTACATTCTTTAAAATAAACAGAAAGTTGGGCTACAAGAAGATTCTTTGCAGAACAATTTGGGAACATGCTATGTTGTTTTGCTTTCTTCTACCCTGCTATCTTAAAATGCAGGTGGGATTTCAAAAATGATTTTAATACAAGTTACCCAGCAGATATTTACAAGGATTAATGTCTTCTAAAAATATATAATTCCTACTAGCTTCATTCTGTAAATCAAATCCCCTCCCTTCAGTTCTGTCATATGATGAGACCTCTTTTTTGTAGTTGCCCAAATAACTGTTCCAACTACTTTGGAATAGCCTCCCATCAGAAATGGGAGAGTGCTTACTCTTCTGTACCTTTGGAAGGGCGTGAAAATGTTGGGTTAGGATAAAATTGAGTCAATAATCTGACTGGTATTGATGTTTGGTGGGAAGGGTAATTTTATTTTTATTCCAGTTTTTTGTTGTGAGTCCCTAGATTTGTTATATGACATATGTCTCCATATAGGTTGTTTAATTAATTAAATTAAACAATCCCAAAGTACTTGCAAGAATGCTGAAGCTTTCATAGTATATTTTGTAGTATAAGTCCAAAATCTATTCCTTCCCTGCCCTTTCCCTTCCCCCCTCATCCCTTTTCCTTCCCTTTCCACTCATTATTTACTTTAGTTTACTGCATTGTCACTGCACCTCATACAATGAAATTAAATACCATCTTCATTGTACATTAAAGCAATGAAAATAAACACAAACACATATCCTTCTCATTCTATACATTGAATTTAAAACCCTTATTCTCACCCTTTTTTGCAATAAATAAAAATAACAACAAAAAAATTAAAATTATACCTTATGCATAGAACAGTATTTTTTTTCTAACTGAATTCCAAAGTGGTTCAAATTGAATTGCTTTACTTCAACATCTCAAAAATGCAAAATTAAATTGAATTGTGTCACCTCCAAATCTCAAAGCTCCCATTTGAACTCTGAAAATTGTTTCTCTCTCTCCCTCTCTCTCTCTCTCTCTCTCTCTCCCCCCTTCCTATCTATCTATCTCTAATCATCTACCCACCCATATCCATACGCTACCAAAATGCCCATAGATATTTGCAGCTAACCATAATTATTCTTAACTATCTGCCTGAAATTAGGAGTGTAAAAGAAGCCATGATGGATTTCTTTAATAACAACCTGCTCTGATCTGCAATGGCAAACTCTTTTATAGTACAGGTGGCAGATAATGAGTAGATTACAATACTGTCAATTATTCTCATTTTATAAAATATAAGATTAATGAGAAGATAGCAGAGAGAAAAAAATCACCACCTCAATCATCAGTTGGATGTAAGGCAGTTTATAATCCCAATTATAAATAAATACAATTTCATGAATGTGTTTAAATATAGAACATAGAACACAGAATGACAGAGTTGGAAGGGACCTTGTAGGTCTTCTAGTCCAACCCCCTGCTTAGGCAGGAAGCCCTATACCATTTCAGGCAAATGGTTGTCCAATCGCTTCTTCACAATTAAGGAGAAACTTCCCAAAAGTAAGAACAATCAATTAATGGAACAGCTTGCCTTCAGATGTTCTGGGTGCTCCATCCATGGTGACTTTTAAGAAGAGACTGGACAGAAATGTTTTAGGGTCTCCTGCTTGAGCAGGGGAGTGGACTAGAAGACCCCCAAGCTCCTTTTCAGTTTTTTTCTAATTTTGATTTTGCTTGGTCATTAGATGGGACATTATTTCTATTAATGCCTGTGCTCTACCATGTTACCATAATTTTAGTATAAGTTCACCCCTTTCATTCTATTTTTGAATTGTGCCTCTTTCTGTCTGTTTCTCCCTTTCTTCATGTGTGTGTGTATGTGTGTGTGTGTGTGTGTGTGTGTGTGTGTGTGTGAGAGAGAGAGAGAGAGAGAGAGAAGGAAGGAAGGAAGGAGGGAGGGAGGGAGGGAGGGAGAGAGATAAAGTCTATCGGTGTCTGCATTTATCTGTACGCCAGTTCTATAGCTATTTATCACTAAGTTTTATCTCCCAATATGAACACACACAATATATATTGTAGAAGATGAGTGTATGATTTAAAGAGATATATGATGATGGCAGGAACAAAATAAGACAGCACATTATGTTCCTTTTAACAAAGATAATAGCCAAGTAGGAAGTAGGAACAGGAATTTCTGAAGAAATTTATTTTCAAATGAAATAAATCCATTACTGACCATCATTATAACCAAGTTTAAAAAAAATCAGACCATTTCATTTCATTTATTAATTTAATTTAATTTAATTTAATTTAATTTAATTTAATTTAATTTAATTTAATTTAATTTAATTTAATTTAATTTAATTTAATTTAATTTAATTTAATTTAATTTAATTTAATTTAACCAGGCAGGTAAAACAAGGAGTTTGAACTGAGATGAAATACTCATCTCCTACTTTCTTCAGATTAAATTTATTACAAAAATGTTTTTATAACTATGCCGTTGAAATGCATAGTACAGTATATATTAGCCATGAGTGATATTCCAATTTATTTTCATAATCTTTTAATATATCATGCTCTGTCTTAGATCTTTCAAAATAGTCCTAAATCATGGGTTAGATATTAAAAAAATGTATCCTAAACTAAGAGCTGTGGTGGTGCAATGGTTAGAGTGCAGTACTACAGGTATAACTCACTGCTCACTCGAGGAGTTCGATTCTGAGCAGCTCAAGGTTGACTCAGTCTTCTGTCCTTCCAAGGTCGGTAAAATGAGGACTTAGATTGTTGGCGGGTGATATGGTGACTCTGAAAATTGCTTAGAGATTGTCAGCCTTCAAGACTCCTTTCCTTCCTCCTTTCCTTCCTCTCTTTCCTTCCTCCTTCCATTACTATGGCTGCCATAGTAACAGGGGGAAGATGAAATAATTGGGCTTTGTGGGATTGGGAAATGTGCTGGAGGTTTTAGAGAATGAAATGTATAACTTGGGGAAAAACTTTATTGTTTATGCCTTGCTTGCTTACTGTGAAACTACAGCTCTTTATCAAATTAGGCCAAAGTCAACAGCCAGATGTCTGCATCACCACCTGAAGATGTCCCACATGACATTATATGCATCTTTGATTGGATGGTGTGTTTGAACTCTGGTGGGTGGGAACATTACCATCATCACTTTGTATATGTGTTTTTCGCATGTAAATCCTCAGGTCTAGAATTCCTTTGATGCTACCACTTGATTTCCAGTAAAAGTTCCTTTTCTCTATAACAGTGGAGTCTAAGACTGTCTTTCTTGGATTTTGAATGGAGCACCATCTGACAGAAAGGGCTGTAAATCACTATGAGCAGTATATAAATCTGAGTGTTATTGTTATTTTCTCATGTTAAAGCACACAACCTAGTCAGTTAAAATGTAAATCCAATGTATCCTTTTACCAAGCTCTTGGCTTCAATTGATCAATCAATGAAAAATTTTATTGACTTAGAAGAAAGAGTGGGGAGGGGGGAACAAACCAGATTCCAATGAATATTGAGTTTGCTCAAATGAAAAGTTCCTTCCATTTTAGTTCTATCAGTTAGATATAATTTGAAGACATCTAAAAATGACCTTGTTCATATTGCAATGTTTCAGATGAAAACCATCAAGAATAATTAAATTAATCAAATTTGTTTTTTAATAACATTTTGCAGATAAATGTGTGCAGTGCACCCCATGTGTTCTCTTTTTAAACTCGTGGGAAACTCTTCTTCTTTCCAGATCACAGTAATAACAGAAGAATACCGATTTTATAAGTTCTACCCAGATGTTAAAGCCCCTGTCACACTGCACCAACGGATTCAAAGAGGATGTAAAATGGAAAAAAAAGGTTGCCATCCGTTGGTTAACGCGATGTACTCACTGCCTCCGTTTTGCTTCCCCTCTATCCGTCCAGCATCCGTTTATAGCATCCGTTATTGACGTTTCATCCCGCTTCAGAAAAAGTTTATCTGCTCAAAAACTTTGAGCGGAAAATGTATCCAATGCATCCCATTCTGCATCCACTAGCATCTGTGTGCATCCGCGCAAAACTCCATCCGCTCCAGTGGTAAACGACCAGGGAGTGAAGTGGATCGGACGCGAAACAGCATGCAAAACGGATGCCTAGCGGCATGCACGCACGGAAAACAAAGCATGTAAACGAAAATATGTTCGCAAGGGACCTATCTCGCGATATAAGATGTCTAACAGTAGCCATATAGGATGCCTAGAGATGCAAAGACACCTATACTGCCCTATAAAAAGGGAGTAACTCACCTGATCATCACTTTAGAACCAGCAGGCCAGCTGCCAGACCTCTTGCAGCCCTTCATTCTCCTCTTCCTCTTCCACACATCCCAGTTCATGTCCCACCGTGGATCGTAACAACGTCCTTTTGGCAGCCACCATCGTTCCAACAGTGCCGAAGCCATACTACCAGCCTGTGAACTTCTACACGGAAGAAAAAGAGTGCGGTCCAAACGTCGTGAGACGAAGATGTTCGCGCCAGAGAGCAGAGACAAGGACTGTACAACAAGCTGATGGGAGCTCAGGAACGAGACACTCGGTGCATTCCAAACTTCATGAGGATGCCTCCCAGCCATGTTTGCACAAAGTTGTGGAGCGTCTGACACCCAGGTTGACCAAGCCAGAGCCACCAACTTTCCGGCCCAAGGCCTGGAAACTGGCTCGAGTGGCACTCATTCTGCGCCACCTGGCCTCAGGACCACCGTACAGGAGCATTGCAGTACAGCTGGGGTGCCACCTCAACACCATCAGGCACTTGGTCAGAAAAGTGCTCAGGCCGATCATCGAAGAATACAAGGAGGAGCTCCTCCAGTTGCCCCTCCACTGAAAAGGATGAAGAAACTGCAGAGCAGTGGTATCAAGAGGTTTGTGGAACTTCCCACAAACACCTTGAGCCATCGATGGCAAGCACGTGGCCGTGCAAAAGTGGCCATCCAAAGTGAGGTGGTCCACTTTATTCAACTACAAGGGGCTTCCTTCAGCATCATTCTCTTCACATGGTCGATGCTGACTACAGTTCCATGTACATCGATGCTCAGGCAACGGGCTCATCTTCAGATGCCCAGGTTATACAACGCCAGTCACCCTCAAAGGTTGGGCTGAAATGCAAACCTCAGGGTGGGCTTCCCAGATCCAGACCCCCTGCCCAACGATATGCAAATGTTTTGTCCACCTATCTCATGATGACACCTCCAAATACCTCCCGTTGAAGAGAGGAAATCCTTCAACTACAGGCTGTCCAGGGCCAAGGCGGGTGGTGAACGCCCTTTGCATCTGCCAACAGGTTCCAGTACTTCTCACCACCAGCAGAAATTCGGCCCCAGAACCGTGAGAGCATCATGAAGCTTTGCTGCATCCTGCACAATCTCATTGCGCCACCCCGCTACCCATCTTGCAGAACAGGCTCGGGATCTCCAACAAGCAATGGACATGAGGCCTGTGAATGGAGCCAAGGGTTGAAACGCTGATAGACATGCTGAATGTGCAAGCCCCCAACAGAGGCCTCACGTGGAAGGGAAGAAGCAGCGCAACTCCTGAGACAATGTGCAACTCCCCAGTAGAGCAGCTTGGAGTGGCAAAACAGGAATGATAGAGGATTAATGGATGCTTCCTTAAGCCTCTCTCATCACACTGATGAGATTTGGGCCATGGATGTTGAGTGCCCTACAATTATTAAAAACATTAATAAAGAGTTGTGTTTGTGTTACATCATCTATTATTTATACATTATTTATTGATAATAAAGGCCATAGTGTTGGCACCTGAGAGTGGCCCATTACCGTCCCATTATGCTTGTATTGTTATTTATCTATCCCACAGTTATTACCCACCCCAAAGGTTTCCCTGCCCAATCCACTGCTATCTCAACCCATCCCACTGCATATCGTTAACCCATCCACCAAGCATGCAAAAAAGGCTTAAACATTTCTAAAAAGTTTCCAGCAAGACTTTAATTAAAAAAAAAGAAATGAGCAAGTGATGTGAATCAAAAATAACTTCATTAACAAGAAGCTATAAAACAAAAAATGAGTTCTCTGCACTCCTCTTGTCGGCTCAGTCTCAGGGGTGAAGGTCCAGGTGCTTTGGAGGTGCTGGTGCTGGAGTGCTTGTCATCAGCTCCTCCAAAAGCAAAAGCAGCAGAAAGCCCCAGCCCCAGAAGAGCGAGCCCTGTGCTGCAGAAAGCCCCAGCAGAAACCAGAGTGAGCCAGGGCGGGATGTAAGCCCTTCCCTCTTTACAAAGGCTGCAGCAGATGCTGAGCTTGCTGTGCCGTCCGCCTGATGGTTGTGGGGTTGCTGGCTGGCAGGAGCTTCAGGAACCAAGGCTGGCAGGAAGGCTGGCAGGGAGCAGGCACCAAGGCTGGCAGAAGCTGCAGGGAAGGCAAAGCGCACAAGCTGAAGGGAAGGCTGGCAGAAGGCAGCACAAGGCTTTGCAGCCAGGCATGCACCACAGGCTGGCAGGAAGGCTTTGCAGTCAAGGCAGCAGGTAGCCAGCCAAGGCTGCAGGATTAGCCGAAGGAAGGCTGGCAGGCAGGCAGCACCAAGGCTTGGCAGGCCCAGACTGGCTGCAGCAAGGCTTGCAGGCAGGCAGACAGCAAGGCTGGCAGGGAGCTGCAGCAAGGCTGGCAGCAGCAGACAGCAGGTCTTAATGCAACAAGGCTAGGCAGCAAGGCTGTGCAGGGCAGGCATGCAGGCAGGCAGCGAAGGCTCTTCATCCGTCCCGGCAGCAGGTCTTTTCCTCTGAATGGTGACCTGCTTCCCGAGCTTCTTCCCTTATATCCGCAGGGCTGACGCAATGCATCCTCCCCACATGCGCATATTAACGCCGGATCCCTTCGGCGTCGCTGTTCATCCGCTAGTGTTTCTGCTCTGTATCGCTTTCATCCGCTGTGCATCCGCTGTGCATCTGCTGTAACCATTCCGCAACCCGCTTTGCTTGCCCCCCAAAAAGCCTATGCGGATGTGCCATCCGTCCCCATCCGCTTCCATCTGCTAGGCTTCCCTCTGCATCATTCCATCCGCCCTGTTCCTCCCCCCGTCCGTGTTAGCCGCTTCGTTTATGCACCATTTTGGCCCCTTTGAGAGCAAGATAGCAGATAACAATGGATGGAACATTTTGCTCGTCCGTTGTGTCCGTTTTGCATCTGTTGGGCAGTGTGACAGGGCCTTAAAGATAACACTTTCTATGTTATTTTAATTTTTTAACTATTTTTTACTTGTAATCTGTAAGCTACCCAGGATCACCTTTTAGAGGAGATGGACAGCATAATCAATCAATTAATCAATCAATCAATAAGTACACAAATACCATCCATTCATCCATCTATCCACCCATCCATTTTAAAGGTGAAAACTCCTAAATTCCTTTTTAGCTTTTTCATTGTCTCATAAATGGTATGTAGACATTGCTCCTCTCTATATGCCTGTTGATGGCTCCTTTGCCAAACTGCCAGGCTTCCAAACATTTCAGGATTTTCTCTTTCTCTGCTAACTCAACCACCCTAAACATCTGTTTTATTTTCACATGGATTCACGTTTGTTTGTTTTTTAACTCAACATAAGGGCTGATTTTTTCATATTTTCTAGCTCATCATGGCTGACTACTTCTAATAAGAATATTTTTTTAAAAAATCAGATTGACTGAGGGAATGAAATGCAGAGAAGGTCCATACCAGTGGTGGTATGCCACTGGTTTGGACCGGTTCAGCCGAACTGGTAGTAAAAAATGCCTCCAACAATCAGCTGAGAAGGAAAAAAACCTTCTAACAATCAGCTGAGAGGAGAAAGAAAAGTGCAGGATCGGTCCTCCCACCCACTCCTATGGTTTTTTCTTCTTTATCCTCTGAGTTGATTGGCACTGCAGGCCTCAACTGGTGTGTAGAAGGCTGCATACACACATTAGGTGCACACACTTTACCTCCAAGGGCGATCACCAAACTGGTAGTAAAACAGGTAGGATCCCACTGCTGGTCCATACTGCATCTGGGGTGTTACCAGGCTGTTTATCCTATGTACTTTTCACCTTTTCCTTTGTGTCTTTCCTTCAAACTGCATTGATTCAGTAACTCCGACAGTTCACCACTCCATCTTATAGCATTTGATTCTTATTTTCAAGGCAAATGAAGAATGGGTGCTGAAAGCTGGGTGCAACTCCATTTGTTGCCTTGCACAATGCAAGGATAAAATGTAAAAAATGCCTCTTGAGGGCACAATGCCAGTTTTAGCATTTTGCAAAAATGCACCCTTTACCAAACATATAGAATAGCATACTCCCAGATTGAGGCAGGTTTTCAATGCTGGAGTGATTCATTAATATGAATCATTGAACAACATAATTTTTTGTGCTCTGTTGTGGTCATAAGTCAAGAAATACCTGTATAGTGCCCTTTTCACCCAGGAGTGCATAAAGTTCCTTACTCCTAATTTTAATTAAATTGCTTATTATCATTGTCATCAATATTGATTGATAGGGATGTCAAACCAATGGCAAAAGAAAGCACCAAAAAGATGAATGTCTAGCAGATTGATTTTCCTTCTCCAGATGGTCCTTGACTTATGACCACAGTTGAGCCCAGAATTCATGTTGCTACATGAGAAATGTGTTTTAAGTGACTTTTAAGGGTTACTTTTGAAGTGTTATGACTTTTCTTGTCCTATTTGTTAAGTGAACCACTGCAGTTGTTAAATTAACAATAAGATTATTAAGTGAATTTGCCTTCCCTGTTGACTTTGCTTGTCAGAAGGTCACAAAAAAGGATTCCATGAGCCCAGGACACAACTGTCATAAATATGAGTCAATTGTCAAGCATGTAAATATAAATCACGTGACCATGAGGGATAATGCAATGGACATAAGTGTGAAAAACAGCCATAAGTCACCCATAAGTCATTTTTTTCAGTGCTGTTATCATGGCCATGTCATTTTTTTTCAGTGTTGTTCAGGGGTGAGATTCTACCAGTTTGGACTGGTTCAGGCAAACTGGTAGTTCCAGTAAGCAACAAGTGTGAAAAACTACCATAAGTCATCCATAAGTCATTTTTTTAGTGCCATTGTGATGGCCATAAGTCATTTTTTTAGTGTTGTTCAGTGATGGGATTCCACCGGTTTGGACTGGTTTGGGTGAACCGGTAGTTCCAGTGAGCATTTGGCCCCTGCCACCTGCCCCTGCTCTTTCCTGTGCTTTAGTTCCTTGTTTTAGAGCACAGTTGATTCACATGGCAGAGCAGTTTGCCGTGCCTCAGCTGTTTACTTCACAGGAGCTTCTGTAGAAGAAAAGTATTAGAGCTTTTTTAAACACAGAGCATGCGCACAAAATGCACACTCACTGAACCAGCTATTATACCAAATGAATCACACCCCTAGTGTCGTTGTAACTTCAAACCATCACTAAATGAACTGTTGTAAGTCAAGGACTAATTGTCCCATTTTAATTTAGAGCAAAATCTTTCAACCCCCCTTCTTGATTCCCAGGTTTGTTCATCACTTCTTCTAACCTTGCTCTGTCTGCATGGTGCTTCACAACTTTGCTTCCAACAGATTTCTATTTTTGTTCTTACTTTAAAATATACAGTGCACACATGTGTGAGTGTGTGTGAGAGAGAGAGAGCGCACACACACGTGTGTGTGTTTGCTATTAAAAGCATGCACAGTAAGAGAACAGCATAAAGAGAAGCAGATCCCATAGGGCCTTAGTGAGTAATGTACCAATTATTTCTGGTGCTATAATTATAGCTGCCCTGAGAGAATGTAGGAAAATTTTAGTGTGCACAGAAAAAATACAGTATTATTAGCCAATTTCTCTTCTAGTTCCAGCCAATATTAACTCTCTGATGAACTGCATGCAGGTGGCCAGTCTAAGACTCCATTCAAGGGCCATAGTTCAGCAGAGAATTTGATGTCAACCCAAACATTCCTTAGTGCTCTTGCTAGTCTTCCTTTTGGTCAATGCCAGCCCATCGGTTCAAATGTGGCACTGGGGTTCCTAGGCATTGGGCTAGGAATGGACAGAATTAAATACAGGTCCAGTCACAGCAAGAATGATTAGGGGCCGGAGGCTATATAGTGTGATAAACAGTTACAGGAATTGGGTATGCCTAATATAATGAAAAGAAGGACTATGGGAGACATGAAAGCAGTGTTCCAATATTTGAGGGGCTCCTACAAGGAGGTCAATGTAATTTCCAAAGCACCAAAAGGCAAGACAAGAAACAGCAGATGGCAACTAACCAAGGTGAAAAGCAACCTAGAACTAAGGAAAAAATTCTTAACCGTCAGGAAGTTGTGGGTGCTTTATCACTGGAGGCTTTCAAAAACAGACCGGACTTTTGTCTGAAATGGTATAGGGTCTTCTGCTTGAGCAGGTGACTGGACTAGAAGACATTCAAGGTCCCTTACAACTATTATTCTATGTTCTATTCTATGGATTTTGGTGGGCCAGTCCTTCTTGGTCAGCTTAATTCATTACAGGTGGTTCTCAACTTATGACCACAATTGAAACTGAAACTTCCATTGCTAAGTCAGACAATAGTTAAGTGAGTTTTGCCCCATCTTACAGCCTTTCATGCCACCATTGTTAAGTAAATCACTGAAGCAATTAAGTGAATCAATCAGTCATTAAGCAAATCGGGTTTTGCCCACTGACTTGGCTTGTCGGAAGCTGTCTGGGAAGGTTACAAATGGTGATCACATGACCCCTTAGACAGTGCAACTGTCATGTGTAAATACATGCCAGTTGCCAAATATCTGAATTTGGATCACATGACCATAAGGATTCTGCAACAAACTTAAATGTGAAAACCGGTCATCAGTCATTTTTTTCAGTGCTATTGTAATTTCAAACTAATTGGGAAAGCAAAAGTAGATGGTGGCCCTTCTTGAGATGCTGCCTCAAGGTCACCTCCCTAGAAGGAGGAAGCACATACCAAACTGTGTTTTGACTGACCATTATGAAAACATCTTGCCTTAACCTATTGATTACCCAAGGTGTGACACAAAAATAGCCAAGGCACACACAAAAAATAAGGTTCCTTTAATGCCTCCAACCTGGCCCCAATGTCCAATTATCCTCGACTGGAAATCAAACTCTTAAAGAAAACAGTTTACGGAGGAAGTTAATGCAGTCCACACCCAAAGTAAAGTTAATTCAAGATAAAAAACCCAACACAAACTACACTGAAGGAATTACTACGGCAGGCAAGGATGATTAATTGCAGACTCTTACCCGATAATGCAGCAACCACAGTTGGGAGATAAGCTCTGACAAGAATAATGTATACTTTGTTTCCAGTACTGGGCCATGTGCAGTTTGTCCTTTTAAATAGTCCTCAAAGCTGCAGCCCATGAAGGCGATCAGGGCCTTTTCCTTCCCTGTAGACCACACCATTCATGTTTCTCTCTTATCTGCTCCTCCCTGCGTGCCCTAGGATGAAGAGGGGATGGGCCTGGGTCTTCCTCTGAATGCCCATCCAGCCTGTGCCCTNCCTCCACAACCACCAGAGCCACACTCCCACTCCCTGTCAGCTGCTCCATCTCTCCCTTGGAGTCAGACTCCAACAGGGACATGGCAACCTAATTAGTTACACCAAAGTGGGAAATTAGAGACAGCTAAGGCATGGAGGAAATTAGAATTTAGGAATTTGGGGGCACGATTCTCAGTTCTGGCTATGAAATATTGCAATACATTTGATCTCTAATAAAACTATACCTTTCTCAACAAAAGGAGCCAAGGCCCCTTTTTACTTAGAGGTTTAAGTCATGGCAGCTTCAACAATTACTTTTGTTGGATTATATAGAAGAGTAGGCAGGCAATAAACAAACAAACAATCCTTGATCCTATCTTGTAAAGTCAACACAACTAAAAAGTTACCAACAACATAATCAGCTTTAAAGACAGAACTATCAGTCTCTGAATCTAATTCCACTTTATCTCTGTACATCAATTTGTTTTATAAGAAAAAGAAAAAAAATATTGCCATTGTTTTTAGTATACAGTAGAACTGTATTATATCTCAAAAGATTTCTGGAGAATTTTATACCAGGGACAGGACAATTTAAATTCTTTTGTTCTATTTAGAACAGGGGTGCCAAATTCACATCATCACAGTGGTGTCAAGTGAATTTGGGACTTCCCCCCCCCTTCGCTAAACTGGGCATGGGCATGGCCAGCACATGATGAATCCAGCCCACGGGCTGGGAATTTGACAGCCCTGATCTAGAGTGAATTCAAACTATTTCAAATTGCCTTAATCTGCTCTGTGTTGATGCATATCTCTAGAAGTTGCTATTCAAAGCAACTCTTTGCACACTATATTGGTAGATTCACACATTAATGTAAACTTCAGGGTTTTAAACCATTTTTTAAAATAAATCACAATAGCTTGACTCATGCAGAAAGCAACACCTTAACCCATGATTTGCATAATGCAACTGCTGAGTTCACACAATAAGCCCAAGCAAGATTTTATTTAAAAACAAAACAAAACCATGTTAACAGCTTCGTTTGATGTGTGAACTCAGCCGAAGTATGGGAAAAAACTTTCTCAGTTTTTTTTCTACAATTTCTTCTGATTGATGTAGCAACCCCTACATAATACTATAGTGATAAAAGATGTACCTTCTTTGGATAAAAGAGTTTTATCCAAAGGCCACAGGTGGTATTCAGCAGGTTCTGACCAGTTCTGGAGAACCGGTAGCAGAAATTTTGAGTAGTTCGGAGAACCAGCAAATACCACCCCTGACCATCTATTCTCTGTCTCCTGAGTCCCAATTGATTGGCTGGGTCTTCTTTTGTTGCCCTGAACAGGAGAATGGGGCTGGAAAGCAGGTTAGTGGTGTGGAGAGGGAATGGGGATTTTGCAGTAACCTTCTCCCAGGAGTGGGGAGGAATGGAAATTGTACAGTATCCTTCTGCTGCTATGCCCACCAAGCCACACCCACAGAACAGGTAGTAAAAATTTTTGAATCCTACCACTGGGGTAGTGATATCTGTAGTAGTTAAGCTACCAGGCTAGACAGGGGGAAACAATGAGTTTTAGTTCTGCATTAGGTAGAGGAAGGGGTCAAGCTATTTTCCAAAGCACCCAAAGGCTAAACAAGGAATAATGGATGGAAACTGACCAAGGAGAGATTTAACCTGGAAATAAGGAGAAATTTTCTGACCGTGACAGCAATCAACCGATGGACCAGCTTGCCTTCAGAAGTTGTGGGCGCTTCATCACTGGAGGCTTTCAAGAAGAGACTGGACTGCCATTTGTCAGAAATGGCATAGGGTCTCCTGCTTGGGTGGAGGGTTGGACTAGATGACCTTCCAACTCTGTTAAACTTTAAGGTAGAAAGCCAGCTGAGTGACCTTTGGGCCAGTCACTGTCTCTCAATTCTAGGGAACAGGAAAGAGCAAAACTACTTCCAAAAAACTTTGCCAAGAAAACTGCAGAAATTAGTTCAGAATTCAGCATTAATTCAACAGCACAAAGCCCAACAGAAGTTGAATTAATATCTGTGTTTTAGACTGCAAAGTCAGTCCATTAGCCTTGTTTGGCATAACTACTTCAAATGTGGCTTCCTGTAGGCTAGGAAACTCTCTTCTAAACATTTTAAGTAACAGAATAGTAACAGAACAGAAGAGTTGGAAAGGACCTTGGAGGTCTTCTAGTCCTTTCCTTTCCTTCCTCTAGTCCCTGCCATTTCAGACAGATGGTTGTTCAATCTCTTCTTAAAAATTTCCAAGTTGTTCCATAAGTAAAAAGAGATTGATAGAGAAATAAGAGATAATCAATCCAAAGGGTTGCATGTGGAAAAGCCTTTAGGTATAAAACAATCAATAAAGTGAATGTTTTCTGATTATGGTAAAAAAAAAAGTAGGGGTTCATGGGCCCATTTGGAACTAGAAACATAAGCAAAAGGTTACTGCACTCTAGAGGAGTGTTTCTCAATCTTAGCAGATTGATGATGTGTGACTTCAGAAGAATTTTGGTATTTGAAGTCCATACAACCTCAAATCACCAAGGATTAGAAACACTGATTTAAAATAACTAGAGGTAATAAAGAATTGGGTTTAGCTGCCACCTACAGTATGTCATGTTTGAAATCAAGATATGGTAGTTGTACTCTAGCCGAGATGCATTCTTTTTTTTTTTTAAAGAATTTTATTAATTTTCTACAAACAACATAACATAACATTAAAAACATCTATTCTCATATATACTCCGGGATGGAGCTATTCGTGTGTCGGGTTGAATCATCAGGTTGTGCATTCATTTTTGTATTGTCAATTACAGTTATATTGCATAACAATTTCATATTATCAATCCATATCCTAATATTTACTAAAAAAAATTACTATATATATTTTGAGTATCTTTTAATTCATTCATGCTTTGTGAGATATCAATACTTTAAACAATTTATTTCTTATAACAAATCAGAATAATCATAACAAAATCCAATCCTAAAAAACCCTGTTATAGATAATAGTATTAATGTTCTATTATCGTATTTTTATCATCTAGCAGTTGATAAAAAAGATCCCAAATTTCATAAAATTGGGTTTATTCTTCTTGCTCTCGTAATTTCAAATGTCAATCTATCTCATCTCAGCACCATTCCAGTATTTTCTTAATAATTTCTTCCTGTATGGTATTTCTCATGTCTTCCAATTTTTTAGCAAATACAATCCTAGCGCTGTTAATTCATTCTACAAATCAAATATTTCAATTTCTTTATTATATGTGTCATTTAAAAATTCCCAATTAAAAAAATCTCTGGCTTTCAAGTCTATGTGTTTTTCTTTGTCATTTGTTCCAACCATATGTGATTTTAGTCCAATATTTTTTCTAGCATCCTCACAAGTTCCACCACATTGATAGTAATGACCAGGTATTCTGATGACATTTTCCACATTTTTCAGATTTGTTCTTGTACATTCTTGCCTATTCTTGTCGGGGAAGTGCCACCTCGTAAACATCTTATACAGTTTTTCTTTATATTGCTTTGACAGTCATTTTATAATTTTGAGACCATAATTTTTGCCATTTCTCTAACTCAATCCCATATCCAAATTTTTCCCCCCAAACAATCATAGTTTCTTTTAAACTTTGTTCTTCCTCTAACTTAATTCCCAATAAAATTTAACATATAGCTTTTTTTTAATCACTCTCATTCAGTAACCATCAATATCTTATCTAAATCAGTCTGTTTAGTCATAGAATCCTTCCATTTTAAAATCTTTCATCATATCTTGAGTGTTATTTGCGGCATATGAAAACCAGTTCATCTTTATTACACTTGGTTTCAGCTAAGTTTTGGATCGATTTAAGTCCACCCTTTTCATTCTAACAATTCCCCATATTAACTGTTTGTTCCTTCTATAGATCATAGGATAGGAAAATGGCTTCAATAGATCGATAACCAAACTGGAATTTTCAAATAACATTGTTTTTTATCTTTTTTCCAATTTAACCACAAGACTCCCGTATTATGTCTTCTGAAATTACCCTGTTGTTTTTGTTCCCTTGTACCATAAAAAAGCATGCCAGCCCAATAGTAAATCATGCCTTCTAATGTCACAATCTATGTTTTCTTAATGTTATCCATCTGTGACCCACATTCAAAACTTTGGCAGCTTGATAATTACAGTTCCAATTAGGCAAGCCGAAACTCCTCTAATTCTCAGCATCTTGGCAAAAGCTTTAACTTTATTCTCGCTCTTTTACCTTTGCCATAGTAAACTTTCAAACATGATTTTATTTAAATCTTCAAAATAGTCTTTTCCAAGTCTACATTGGTATTGTGTGAAAGAGAAATAAATCTGGGTAAAATATCAGTTCTTAATTGGTTTGGAATTTCCCTATTAATGACAATTGCAGTTTTCCCATTTCTTCCAGAGTCTGTAATTATCTGTTGTTTGAGTTTAGTATAACGATCTCTTCTTAATGTTTCGCCGAGGCTCACATCCTTGCCATCAAACCTTTAATTCGATGTCACTTAACCTTATTTGTAACTTTGGATTTCAAAAGATCTGTTTCAATTCTTCTCTTTGTTCTTTCAATAACAATGTTTTTTGTTATAATCTTTGGTTTTATCTTTATTTATCTTCAGCCGCATCCTCACATAGTGTCTCTATCTTTTCCCAATAAAACGTTGGCAGCGGTTTTCTAATGGGTCTTCCAGAATAAAAGCTAAGTCTCAGAAAAGCTTGTAGTTTAATTCTTCTTTTTTAATTGTTTCATTCTTTTATTGACTTTATATCATCCCTAATATTTCTATTTAACATTTCAAAGTCATACGAATAACAAAAGGAGATAGAGGACACCCTTGTCTTGTGGCCTTTTCTATATAATAAGATCTTGTAAATTCTCCCCTCCATCATACCTTTGCTTTATTATATTATGGCTTCGATTGCTTTGAATAAGTTTTTGGCAAAACCCATCGTGTTCCACATAGTTAAATAACATAATCTCCAGTTCACGTTATCAAAAGCCTTTTGAGCATCTAGAAATATCAAAGCCATTTGCTTCTTCAGGATGAGCCTCATAATATTCCAAGGTGATCCAAGATTCTCTCATTATTGTCTCTATTTGTCTCTTTGGCAGAAATCCATTTTTGATCTGGTGAAATAAAAATTATTTAATTATTTTTTCAGTCTTTCTGCTAAAATTGAAGCAAAGATTTTTATATCTGCATTCAATAGGAAATAGTCGTATAATTTCTATTTGCAACGGATCAGCCTTTCTTTTTGGAATAAGTGTAATATAAGGCCTTTGACCATGTTTTGGGTTTGTCATTCTTCTTAACATAACTTCATTTCATAACTTCTAACATGGGCATGCTCAATGATTCATTGAAAATTTTTTATAGGAATTCTGCCGACAGCCATCTGGTACCTGGTGCTTCCCATTGTTTTGTCTTCTTAAATGTCGTTTAATTCCATCATTGTTTATATTACTTTGTTAACATTTCTTCAGTCTCTTTAGTATCTCGTAAGTTAACATTTCTGGTAAATACTGTTTAATTTTTCTCATCAATATTCTCTTGTTTATATAGTTGCCCGTAAAAAATCTCGATTTAATTTTCTTTTTCTCCTTTATTACCACAACAGACTTGGCCTTGATCATCTATTAGTTTCAATATTTTTCTTGATTCCTTCTCCTTTCTCAGTTTATATGGTAACCATGAGATGCATTCTTGTAATGACTGAAAATTAATCCTCTCCTTTCCTTCTGCCTCTCTACTCCTTTCCTTTCCTCTCCTTTCCTTCATCATTTCCTTTCCTTTTCTCTCCTCTCCTCTCTCCTCCTTTTATTCTTTCTTTTCCTTTCCTTTCATTTTTCCCTTCCTTCCCCTTTCCTTTCCCTTCTTTTCCTTTCCTTTGATTTCTTTTCTTTCCTTTTCTTTTCTTTTCTTTTCCTTCCCTCTCCTCTCCTCTCCTCTTCTCTCCTTTCCTTTCCTTTCTTTCCTTTCATCCTTTCCTTTTATTTCCTTCCCTTTGATTCCCTTCCCTCCTCCCCTCTCCTTCCCTTCATCCTTTCCTTTGATTTCCTTTCCTATCCTCTCCCTTTCCTTGGAAAAAAAGTAAAATAAAAATAAAATGAGTGACCCAGATGGATCCCAGAAAATTCATGGGCACGAGATGGTTTATCTATGGTCTTTGATTAAATAGTTTAGTTTACTTTGTCCTCCTTTAAAAAAAAATGTGTTGCTATATCTATATCCAGCAAAAGTCTGGATGACTGCTCAGCATCAGAAATATAGACAATTCCAGTTCATCTCTTTCGCTTAATGGTCATCTAGATTGTTGCAGCTTTAATATGGTAGCCTTCTTTTATTTGAAGAAGCACGTCAGACTGTTACATAAACACAAACTTCTGGCAAATTTGTCCAGAGATTCAGAAGAAAGTCTGAATGCTGCACTGGGGACTCTCTGCAAGGTAATATTGGATTGGTAGCTAATTAACTAGTTATGTGTTTCTATCACTGACTAATTGCTAGAATCAATTAGTCAATTAGCTCAAATCAATGATTTGCTCAAAGTGAGCCAGATGGGAGTTCACAGAACATGTTTGGAAATATTACACTCAACATCTTTTCTCACATTCTCTGAACTTCCATCTCTTTGCTGAAAAGTGTTTTTCACGAACGGAGAAGGTGCTAATTTATACAATTTGTGTGTGGCAGTGGTGGGGAACTTATTGTCTAATTCACTTTGATCACGTTGATGAGAAAAAGAAGACAAACTCACCGGGGTTCTTATAGATTGCAAGTTCTTTTAGATTTTGCAACCTGTGGGAAATTTTCCAAGAATAACTTCACTTTTCCCCTAAATGTACGTGTTTCTCTTGTAGGCCTTCTTAAGGTCCTACTTACTTCCATAGGATCTATATGCTCTCTGTCAGGGTACCAAGTATTAACTCCAGAGAAAGCAGAATTCCAAGGCAAGTTCCTGTGGTTTTTACCTTGGTTAAAAAGTGAAAGTTTCCCCTTTCCCCAAACAATCAGTCACATTATTCAATCAAGGTGCTGGCTGGTCGCTTGATAACTGGACTTCTTCTCTCCCCAGTCCCCTGTTGGAATGTCCTTGGTTCCCACTGGAAACTATTACTACCAGTTCTGTGGGCATGGCTTGGTGGGTGTGGCTTGGTGGGCATGGCAGGGGAAGGATACTGCAAAAGATCCATTCCCACCCCACACTAGGGGAAGAATAACTGTAAAATCTCCATTCCTCCCCACTCTTGGGGGAAAGTTACTGCAAAATCCCTATTCCCTCCCCACTTCACTAACCTGCTTTTCAGCTCCACAGGGCAACAAAAGAAGACCCAGCCAATTAGCTGGGACTTGGGAGGCAGAGTATAGATGTGGGTGGGACCAGTCAGAGATTTTATTTGCCAGTTCTCCGAACTACTCAAAATTTCTGCTACTGGTTCTCCAGAACTGGACAGAACCTGCTGAATACCACCTTTGATATTATTGTTCATATATGCCCTAAAACTTTAAACCTTAGAATGTGTCCATTATATTGAGTACCTGCATTCTAAAGAAGAGGTGGTAACATGAGTTGCAGGCTACTTCTGCTGATTGCCAACTGTGTACTATTTGCCAATTCGAATGTCACCAGGCTGAAAGTTGGCTCAGCCTTCCATCCTTCTGAGTTGGGTAAAATGAGGACCCAAATTGTTGGGGGCAATATGCTGACTTTGTAAACTGCTTAGAGAGGGCTTTAAAACTAGATGGGATAAGAAACTGTGACTCTGATGAAGATGCTGAATGATAACAATTCCCAGCTGTGACCAGTAGTCAAAACTGGAGGATTTAGTAATCACAATTCAGTAACCTCTGAAAGACAACAGGTTTCCTTAACGTCCATTATAGAAAAATGATAGCAACAGTGCCACAGTGCTTTACAGCACTCTCAAAGCAGAATAAAATAGAATAGATCTGAAAGGGATCTTGGAGGTCTTCTAGTCTAGCCCCCTGCTCAAGCAGGAAAACTATATCATTTCAGACAAGTGACTGTCCAGTCTCTTCTAAAAAACCTCCGGTGATCAATGTCCCATGATTTCTGGAGGCAAGCTGTTCCACTGGTTAATTATCCTCACTGTTAGGAAGTTTCTCCTTAATTCCATGTTGCTTCTCTCTTTGGTTAGTTTCCAACCATTGTTTCTTGTCTGGCCCTCTAGTGCTTTGGAGAATAATTTGACTTTATCTTCTTTGTGGTAGTCTTCAAATACTGGAATACTGCTTTCATGTCACCCCTAATTAATCTTTTCTTTAGACTAGCCAAACAACAAAACCTTCAGCCATTCTTCATATGATTTAGTCCCGAACAGTCAAGATCCCCATTTCACTGACCTCAGAAGGATGGACGTCTAAGCCAACCTTGAGTCAGTCAGGATCAAACTCCAGGCTATGGGCAGAATTAGTCTGCAATCCTGCATTCTAACCACTGTGCCCCTATGGCTCTTAATAATCTTAGATTGATGAAGCCATTGATCTTTTCCAACAATATTTTTGATGATTCATATAGCATATTAGATCTGTTACTTGAATTTCTTGCATCAGAACTTCAACTAACCAAGCAAGCTGCTAAATTCCTGTTCCGAGTTGAAACCAACCAGATTTAAGAAGTGGAATACTTGCACTTACAAAGTTAAGGAGTTTGTAAACTGACCTTTGATGTCCTGGTATTTATAGACTCTCTTCTGGACTGACATTGACCTCAATTGGACCAGTAGAACATTTCCTTTTTCTTCTTTAAAATGGCTAAGAGGTGACCTTAAATTTATATCTGCCTTTAAATTGCATATAATTAGGAACAAAAACCCTTCTGCATGACAAAATCAGGTCAACTATGGCTGGAGGATTTTATGGTAAGCTGGAGCTGGCTGAGAAGAGAAGGAATTAAGTGTGACACATCCTGCAAAGTTTGTCTTTTTCAATAAAAATGGCCCCCATAGCATCATTTTCTGAGATGCAGTGATATGTCTACTGCAAACCAATTGTATATTCCCAAGCCAAACAGATGAGATGAGAAAGAGAAATTGACTCAGACTTAATTGAGTTTGATATAAAGATTGCATCAATTTTCTCATGTTGGATAACCAAATATAAAGGAGAATTGAAAAAGCGTATGTGGGCTGAGAGAAGAGCAACAAGAATGATTAGGGGACTGGAGGCTAAAATGTACGAAGAGCAGTTACAGGAGTTGGGTATGTCTGGTCTAATGAAAAGAAGGACTAGGGGAGACACGATAGCAGTGTCCCAATATTTGAGAAGTTCCTATAAAGATTAGGGGGTGAAGCTATTTTCCAAACCACCAAAATACAAGATGAGAAACAATGGATGAAAACTAACCAATGAGAGAAGCAATCTCAAACTAAGAAGACATTTCCTAATGGTGAGAGTAATGAACCAATGAAACAGTTTTCCTTGAGACGTTGTGGGTGCCCCATCAATGGAAGTTTTCAGAAAGAAACTAGACAATCATTTATCTGAAATGGTATAGGGTCTCCTGCTCGAGAAGCGTGTTGGACTAGAAGACCTCCAAATCCCTTACAACTATATTATTCTATGTTCTAAGTTTGTTTTGCAACTCAAAATTATCCAGAAAAGAGTATATATTAATGAGAGGTGAGTAGAAACATGCATTTTTTGTGACTGATTTTGTAATAGGTTAAAGGAGTTGTCCTCATTAATTAAATAAATAATCCTATGTAGAATAGAATAGAATAGAATAGAATAGAATAGAATAGAATAGAATAGAATAGAATAACAGAATTGTAAGAGACTTTGGAGGTCTTCTAGTCCAACCCCCTGCTTAGGCAGGAAACTCTACACCACTTCAGACAAATGGCTACCTAACATCTGTTTTAAAAACTTCCAGTGTTGGAGCATTCACAACTTCTGGAGGCAAACTGTTCCACTGATTAATTGTTCTAACTGTCAGGAAATTTCTCCTTAGTTCTAAGTTGCTTCTCTCCTTGATCAGTTTTCACCCATTGCTTCTCATCCTGCCCCCAAGTGCTTGGAGAATATATTGACTTCCTCTTCTTTGTGGCAACCCCTGAGATATTGGAAGACTGCTAGTCCTTCTTTTCATTAGACTAGACTTACCCAGTTCCTGCAACCATTCTTCATATGTTTTAGCCTCCAGTCCCCCAATCATCTGTGTTGCTCTTCTCTGCACTCTTTCTAGACTTTAAACATCTTTTTTACATCGTGGCGACCATGTACACTTGACAGTGTGAAATACTCTCTTCATAGAATCTCTGTGGAGTAGGTTGAATGAGAATCAGTGATTGCCAAAAGACACCCAATGAGCTTCCATGTTTGCTTCCACATGGACATCCTCCATTGCTAGCAAAAGGTCTTCAAAGAAAAACTAGAAAGTCCAGTTGCCTCTTGAAAAAGCATCTTTGGGTCAGGAAACAAACTGTTGTAAATTGAGGACTACCTGTAGAGAGAATTGTCTACCTCAGTACTGATCAGCAGTTATCCTTCAAGATTTCAGCTAAAATATTTTCCCCCTTTTTCCAGAAACCAGTGACCTTCTAGCCAATTGCTGGTTTTACCCATCCTAGAATCAGTACAAAACTATCCAGGCATAAAACTGGTTTTTCTCACTGTCAATCTCTATTGTGCATCAATTGACAAAGGTGAAACAGTCAAAGAGATTTTATACACTTTTCAGCAATCTGTAAATGTTGTTAGAATAAAGGGGAAATAGTGCGTTAACACAAGGCAGCATAAAGACAACTAAAGTAAATCTATTTTATTCACAGGCAAGGATTAAATGAGCATTATTTAAAAAAAAAACTGGCAGAAAGGTACTCAGATATGTTTGTGCCACAATTAGATGCAACTGGGAAAAATAAACACCTTTCGTTTTGAAAATGTACAAACTATAGTCTATTGTAATTTTTATTAGAAATTCCAACAATCAAAATATGCATATTTTCTATATAAGAGCTCTGGTGGTACAGTGGTTGGAATGCAGTATTGCAGGCTATTTGCACACTGTCTGAAGTTTGACTGTGATGGGCTCAAAGTTGATTCAGCCTTCCATCCTTCCAAGGTCAGTAAAATGAAAATCCAGATTGTTGGGGGCAATATGCCGACTCTGTAAAGAGATTAGAGAGTGCTATAAAGCACTGTGAAATGGTATATAAGACTATGTGCTATTGCTACTTAACAATAACAGAGTTGGAAGGGGCTAAGAGGTGATCTAGTCCAACCCCCCAACCCAAGCAGAGGTTCCTAGGCAATTCCAGATAAGTGTTGTCCTGTCTCTTCTTAAAAGCCTCCAGTGATGAAGCACTTGCAACTCCTAAAGGCAAGCTGCTCCATTGGTTAATTGTTCTCGCTGTTTTATATATATATATATATATATA
>BHFT01040273.1:0-10098 GCA_004320025.1 Laticauda laticaudata
CTACATACTACCCACGTCCGTTCTTTTCCGTTCTTTTCCAATCTGTTGATGCAAATTTTCGCCACTTTTTGGAGCAGATGACAACAGATGGAGCCACCCCTGAAATTTTGCTTGTCCGCTGTGTCCTTTATGCATATCTTTTTCATCCATCGGCCAGTGGGACCGGGCCTTAATAGCGAGGGCTGTAAAGCACTATAAAGTGGTATATAAGTCTAAGTGCTAAGTACTATTGCTATAATAACCATCCAATTGTCCTGCTCAAACCTGGCAAGTGAGTCCCAATGCAGCACCTTGGACAGCTCCAAGAGAGTGGCTTTGGTAGGTCCAGTCTTCAATTCTACCATGGCCATGAGGGTCTTCGAATAAATGGGAACTGCATAGCCAAGTAGCCTTTTTAGAGACGGCTAGGTTATTTGCCCGGCTGCCTCTTTGTGAAGGTATCTGCCTATTTTACTAGACTAGATAGTACAGATCCACTCCAGATCCCAGCCCCCTAAGAGTAGCCATTTAAGACCTATGAAGTATGGCCCTGGTCCATGGAACACCTTCAGCTCCCCACAGTCTTAGGTCTTCTAGTCAGCCATCAAAGCCTGGTGTCAGCTTTGGAAGCTATAATAGCACCACAAGCTTCCACGCTACCACATTCTTGAGTGTGGGAAGTTGGGAGGGGGGATTTCATGGAGCGTATATGGTTAAACATCATAGCATTCTTCTTTAAAGTCAAGGTCATGTTATTTCTGCTCCTGATTGAGGAGTGGTTGAAGGGATGTCTCAAGTTGGAAGGGACGGTGGTTGGGGCATGTGATGGAATGATGGGTGCAGGGGATGGATTTGTAATTTTTACTTATTGGATGAAAACCTGGAGCTTTCAGATTCGGGTTTTCCCAGATGTGCTAGTATACCTACTCTAATAAAAGGACATTTTGAGAAAATGCCTGTCTTGGAGTTTTTAATTTGAGTTGGGTTTTTCTGGAACCCTGACACCTGGCTTTTATAAGCCTGGGGATAATGTTGATAGACGGATAAAAAATGAAGAGTTAGGCACCTAAGCAGGACAAGAAAACAACGGTTGGAAACTAATCAGTGGAAGAACTAAGTAAAATCTCCTGAGAGATAAGAACAATTCATCAGTGGAACGACTTGCCTGCAGAAGTTGTTGATACTCCAATATTGGATGTTTGTAAGAAGAGACTGAACAGCCATTTGTCTGAAATGGTATAGTGTTTCCGGCTTGAGCAGGGGGTTGGACGAGAAGACCTTCAAGGTCCCTTCCAACTCTGTTATTCTGTTTCCTTTTTGGATTTTTTCCTCATTTTTTCTCTCCTATTTGACTTTATTATTGTGTGTGAGCCACCCAGGGTTCTGTTTTACAAGATGGGTGGCCACATAAATCTCTCCAATAAGAATACATCATTATAAAATTGATTTTGGAAATGCTCCTACTTTCCTTTGTAACTAAACCAAGGTTACAATTGTAAGACCACTCAAGCAACATCTATGTGATGACCCAGGGTGGGATACGAAACAAACACAGTCACAGAAAACAGGTGAAGCCCCTTTTATTCCTTCACTTTGCTCCCAAGCTCTGAATATCTTTGACAGAAGACAAAAAACTCCCACACAAACAGTTACAAGAAGAAGAGAAAAAGCAAACCAAACCAGGCAAGATAAGGGCTGAAGGACATCCACAGATAAGAGAACACACACTGATACCAAACTCAGAAGGGAACTATAAACTAGAGATGTTTACACACTTTGTTTCCAGCGTTCGCCAGTACTCAGGTCCATACTCTTATTCAGCTGTCACAGCTGCAGCCCATGAAGAGGATCAAGGTCCTCTCCTCTCAAGTAGTCTCTCCCTTATCCCCTCCACCCTGAGTGCCTTAGGATGGAGAGAGGATGGGCCTGGGTCCTCCTCTGATTGCTCAGCCGGACTCTGCTCTTCCCCAGCCTCCTCCACAACCTCTGGAGTGCCACTTCCACTCCCTGTCGGCTGTTCCTCCTCTTCCTCAGAGTCAGTCTCCACCAGGGGCATGACAATCTATATTTCTTGCTCCAGGACCTAAACCATCTCCAAACTCATCTCCAAACACATAGAACATAGCCTTATAGGGTTGGAAGGGTTCTTAGAGGCCTACTAGTCCAATCCCCTGCTCAAGGAGAATCACCTTGTTCAACTCAGCCCTAACAATTTAGGATACATAAAGAATAACATATTTCAGAGAGGTTTCCTTAGAAACATGAATGTTCGTGGTCTGTATTCCTAAAATTCCATAAAACTTGAAAAAGTCCAACCAGGGAAAAATTGTTAGCCATAGAACGTTTTCCAAGTCGGTTGAACTCATTTTTGTCCTTGGGTTTCTATAGCTATTTTTTTCCCCTTGGGACATGTTGCATTCTTCAAAATTAGTAATGCAAAATTGAAATGGATAAGCTCTCAAAGGCAGTTCTGAAAATGCAGGAAAGAAGACCCGAAGGAAAGAAATGAAGGAAAGAAAACATCAGGTGGGTTCGAAAAAGAGAAAATATTTTCAATGCCTCTCCTCACTTGATGAATCCATTTAGCTCTCTGCCCATGTTTATTTAATCGGGCCTGGTTGAAAGGAAGCCTTTGTTTTTTCATTCTGCCACTGACAAAGACATGTTTCACACAGTTTGTTATTTCAGATTTAAACTATATCATAACTGTCTCACAGTTAATCCCTTTTAGACTAAATTCTATGCCCTCCCCATGTGTGTAAGGTAGCCCGAAGGGTTTAGTCACACCCATGATCACAAAGCCAATTCACAACAGTTTACAAAGCCAGCAATGGACACCCAGCAGTGCAAACTACCCTTAGTAATCCATATATATAAAAGTGAAATATCACTCACACATCATCACAAAATCTCCAGAACTGTAAAATCTACAAACTTGAAATTTGGCCCATAGGTTCCTCTTGACTTCTAGGGGTTCATTAAGAAAGGATTTTTTGAAATGACCATCAGATCATTAGTATTTCTTAATACAGTAATTAACATGCTCTGATGCTAAGGAGTTCTACTTCCCCTCCCCACCTGGAAAGAAATCTCTTCCAAATGCAAAACACAAGTAGAGGAGAGGAGTTTCAGTTTCAAAACACCAAGTAGCTTTAGTACAGAACAGTTGAGCTAAGCCATGTCCAGGCTCCTTGCTGTCTCCTTCTTGCTCCTACAGCAAATATTGTTTCAGTTTCCAAACAGCCCTCAACTCTCTCACACACTGACAGGATGCTAGCCAGATGAATACCGATGGATGCTGGTGGTCAGAGGAAGAAATCCCCCTTTATTTTCCTCCCCAAAAACTAAGCCCAACCATAGTTTCATAGCAAAGCATGGGTATCAAGTTAGTTTGTTAATACTCCTCATTATGCATTTACAAAGAATCTGGAACATAGGCATTCCTCATACTACGACCTCAGTGGAGCCCAAAATTTCTGTTGCTCACTGAGACATCCGTTAAGTGAATTTTGCCCCATTTTATGGCCTTCCTTGCCACAGTCATTTAAGTGAATCACTGCATTTGTTAAATTAGTCACAGTTCTTGAGTGAATCCAGCCACCCCACTGATTGTTTGTCAGAAGATCAAAAAAGGGGATCACATGATGTCAAAATGCTGCAGCTGTCATAAATATGAACCAGTTACCCAGCATCTGAGTTGTGACCACGGGGATGCTGAAATGGTTGTAAGTGTGAAAAATGGTCATAAGTTGCTTTTTTCCGGTGCTGTTGCAACATCAAATGAACTGTTGGGAGAAATTTCCTGACGGTTAAAACAATTAATCAGTGGAACAACCAGCTGTCAGGTTTCCAAGTGATGAAATCCATTTAAAAAGAAAAGCACAAAGTCCAACTTCCAAGACAATTTCTTTTATTTAGGAAAGCATCAGATTGGCAAAATCCATGGTAATTCCGGATCTGACACAACCCAGAACTACCCCGCAATATTACAAGTTAGAAACAACCCACCAAAAGTCACATTCTCCAACAGAAATAATTCAACGTTGTTTGATGTCATAAATCTCCACCTCCAGGGGCCTAAGCACAGACAGCTCGTTTTCCCATGGGAAGAAGAACCACCTAGCCTAAACGACTCTTTCTATCTCCACTCCTCCCCCCTTAGGAATGTGGCAAGCCCGAAACCCTTCCCTCATGACTGCCATAGAGAAAGTAAGAAAAAGAATACATACTAAGCCTAACTAAAATGGCTACACATAGGTCAATTTCAGGCTTGACACCTGCCTCCAGATATTGTGGGTGCTCCATCACTGGTGGCTTTTGAGAAGAGACTTGTGGCCTGTCTAGCAGCCAAATCGGAGGAGGAGGAGGAGACCTGAGCATCAGGGTCAGCATCCAGGCAACCTGAGAGCTCCAAGGGGGAAGAGGGAATGGAGAGGTCAGAGAGAGAGAAGCAGAGGTGGAGTCTGGGCCGTCCGTCAGCCCTCAGATGGAAAGTCAACAGCCCCCCAGGTCTGGAGGTGGCTGATGAGGAAGAGGAGGAATAGCTGGGTCCAGTGCCTCACTGCGGTTCTTCAGAAGGCAGAAGAGAGGAGAGCAGTGGAAATCTATGGGCTGGTCCTTGGGACAGAAGAGCCACCATTGCTAGCAAAGCCCCACCCGAGCTCTGGGGATAAAAGGCAGCGGGTGGAGATGAATAGATGTGGCAGATAACTATTCCTCTCCCAGCCAGAGAGACTTGTTAGCCTGCAGTGAGAGAGAACCTTTCTGCCGAGGCTGCTGGTGCTCCTAATAAAGGAATCTTTGAATTAACTTCAGAGGGTTTGTCGTGTTTGGGGAGCTGAGTCAGAACAAGACTGGACAGCTTGGGCAAGGGGCTGGACTAGAAGACCTCCAAGATCTCTCCCAACTCTGTTACTCTGTATATTATCCTGAGACTGGGTACCTTTAATCCATTATGGCCTTATCCAGCACATTGATCTTATTTTCACAAATTTGCAAACATTCACTGGATCCAAATTCATCTGCGAGTGCCCCCAACATCAGCCAACACAAAACTCTTTCAGCTTTAACATCAAACAAAATTTCTGATGAAGGGAGGGGGAAAAAATGGATGAACCCCAAGCATTCCTCCAGTTCCAAAACCAGGAAACCCAGAAAGGACATTATTACGTCTCTAGCATCAAAGCGTCTGAGAAAGGAAAACACAACTAAATCATCCAGCGATCTCCGTTTCATTGCCACTCTGGGGACGCATATAAATATTCTTTAATGAGCCATATTCGCTTTTCTCTTTCCAACGTGCTACTTCGGTTCAGAATTGGAATCGCTACTCAGATCTGACCGGTGCTAATAGAAATGCCAGATAGAAAATCAGCTCATATGCGAGATTTGGAAGCCAATTTTATAAGAACAAAAGCTGTGTTGTTGGTTCTTTGATGAGTTATATAGTGTTGCTTACAGCACCCAGCCACAGTGGTTAGTTGATCACTTACACATTCAGGGCCATCAGCCAGTGGTGGGATTCAAACAAATTTACTACCAGTTCTCTGAGCATGGTTTGGTGGGCATGGCAGAGGAAGGATACTGCAAAATTCCCTCCTCACCCCACTAACCTACTTTCCAGCTCCATTCTCCTGTGCAGGGCAACCAAAGAAGACCCAGCTGATCAGTTGGGACTCCATGGGAGGCAGATAATAGATGGGGATGGGCCAATGAGATATGATATTTGTTGGTTTTCCAAACTATTCAAAATTTCCACTACTGGTTCTCCAGAGCCTGTCAGAATTGGCTGAATACCACCTCTGGAGAGCAGGGAAGGAGGCAGGAAAGGATTGTAGAAGGAGGGAGGAGAGAAGGAGGAAGGAAGGAAGGGAGGAAGGCTTGGTGGGCATGGCAGGGGAAGGATACTGCAAAATCCCCATTCCAACCCTACCCCACTAACCTGCTTTCCAGCTCCATTCTCCTGTGCAGGGCAACCAAAGAAGACCCAGCCGATCAGCTGAGACTCAATGGGAGGCAGGGAATAGATGGGATTGGCGGGGCCACACAAAGGTGGGATTGGCCGATTCTCTGAACTACTCAAAATTTCTACTACCAGTTCTCCAGAACTGGCCCGAATCTGCTGAAGTCCATTTCTGCCACCAGCGACAATTACCAACACACACGCACACACGCACACACACACACACACACACACACAAACCTACCCAAAACAAACCACACATTCTTAGTGTGTGTTTGCCCTCTGTCATGCTTGAGACATTCATGAGTGCACCTGCTGTGGTGTTCTGGGAGATCTGTGCTTTTCTGTTGTAAGCCATCATTGGGAAGGACAACAAAGCCTCCTGTGTGTGTGTGTTTGTGTGTGTGTGTTTTAACTGTATGTACCACATGAGATGATAAAAAATGGCTGGGAATGTAATGTTTGGGGGTGTGTGGACATGGAATGGCTTGTGAAAACAGTTTATAATAGCTAGGCCAAAGGTTGTGTTAGTTAACACGACAGGCCATCTCAGACAAGAGCGGGTGGCAGGGGATTAAAGTGTTTGCAAAATTGCTTATTTCCCCCCACCCACACACCCACAATTGCTCCAGTTACAATATCTTAGTGACAGAAGGTCGTTTCAAGCTCTTGATTCCATCTGGAGTGTGAATGCAGCCACTGGAAACAGAAGAAAGTTAAAGAAATCCAAGGGCCATCTTAGTTCAACATTGTATGGACCAATCAAATACCTCCTGGGTCCTTCTCAGCAGCAGATGAAGAATAACACATTCACAGAGTTGGAAAGGACCTTGGAGGTCTTCTAGTCCAACCCTTCTGCACAAGCAGGAGACCCTATACTATTTCAGAAAAAAAATGGTTGTCCAAGCTCTTCTACAAAACCTTCAGTGTTGGAGCCCCCACAATTTTTGAAGGCAAGTCATTCTACTGGTTTATTCTTCTGATTACTCTACTCTACTCTACTCTACTCTACTCTACTCTACTCTACTCTACTCTACTCTACTCTACTCTACTCTCTACGTAACGACAAGTATACCCCCCCCATACAAGATAGGCAGTACTGAATTACTGCTGAACCTAACTGTTAATAAATACAAGCAATTTAAAATCTCACCAATGATGCTCTGTGTGTAGGATGTGGATTTGGTCCTTGGATGACCATTGTCCACAAATTAAGATGGATATCATCTTTGTGCTTCTGTCTTCTCCAAATGCTAAAGGATATAGAGTCTCGCTTCCCAGCATGCACTTGGCTTGAGATGTGGTGGCTGATGAGTTAAAATTTGTTGGGTCAGCTTCAAACAATATACTTGGGGCATATTTTTTTCCTCCAGCCACTAGATGGAGGGGCTATAGGGCAACAACAGTTAAATATAAAGGGTTAGAGAGTGATGAGAACTACTGTTTTCTTCTTCCTCGGGTCTCATGAGAAAACAAATATCTCATTTATTGGCATAGCAAGATCCGCTAAGGTAAGTGGTAGCAGTGGAAGAGAAACTAAACTAAAGCTTAAATTCAGAGAAATAAAATTATTCTCCACACCCCTTTGGAAGTTCATTGGTCAGGAATGCAAAAAAAAAAAACAAGAACATAACAACCAGGAAAATGATAACAATGCAAATAACTTCTGATAAAGTTTCCACAAAGCAATATCTTAAAAATCAGATACTGTATTTTGAGTAATGGATGCTCCATAGATAGGAAACAGATGCGGGAACCAAAAACTAGAAGCTCTGATATTTAAAACAGTTGTAATTGAGGAATAATAAACTGCGCTTGGAGCTTGAGTGGGTTGTAATTATTAAAACCCTGTTTTTCATTCTATAAATTCACAAGGCGGGGGAGAGAAATGCCAAGTTAAACAAAAGTCACAGAGGATTATATTTATGAACTGTGAATACGGCACAGAGAGGGCAAGCCAAGATCAGGGAGGGAAAGTCGACCAGTGGAACCTCTTGTCTCCAGAAATTGTGGGTGCTTCATCAATGGAGGTTTTCAGGAAGAGACTGGACAGACACTTGTCTGAAATGGTAGAGGTTTTTGTTTGTTTGTTTTATTTATTTGCCAAATGCTTAATAATAATAGGTAGGTAATGATGTAAAAACATAGTTCTGAATACATGGATATATATAAGAAAAAAATAAGAAAACCCCTCCAAGGTCCCTTCCAGCTCTTTTGATGGATTGACTGACTACCTTTATTCACTTTTGGGGAAAGACTTGTAGAGCCCAGCCATTCTCTGGAGCTTCAGGCTTTTTCTAGTCTTTGTGTATGCCAAAATTGTAACTTTGCAGCTGACCACCCCACAGCAGAGAAGTCAAAAATGCTAGAAAAACATTAAGGTGAAGAAGAAGTAGTTCTCACCTTAGATCAATGCCCTTCCTACACAATCTGCTTTTTCGAAATGGGATAAAAAGTCAAAACAGTAACAGTGCGTTCGCCTGACTAACAACAGAGCGGTACTGTTAATGAGACAGGACCATGTCAGAACAACCACCCTTCCGCTTCAAAAACTCCCCATTGTTCTTGCTGTGTGGTGGTGGTGAGTGGAGAAGGTTTTGCCAGAATGTGCACTCTGATAAAGTAATCCTTTCTTCTCTTTTCCTTCAAGAGACAGAGCAGGATAATTGAGCTTTCTACTACAGTCCCTCCTGACTTGTCTTCTGGCAGCCAATCATAGCTGCTCGTTCTTTCAGATGAATTCTAAGATTCCCTTGAAGCTCCACTTCTAGAATTTGGAATTCAGTGATCTGTGTCAGATTCCAAAGTGATTGAAATCCCAACCCAGAATTGCACCGCATAATATTGAAAGTTAGAAAGAACCCCTAAAAGTCACATCTTCCAATAGAAAGTAAATCAATGTTTGCCTTGTGTCTTCAAAACTCCACCTCCAGGTGTCAGCAGGGTCAGCTTTCATTCCCATGGAAAGGAAGAACCACCTAGCCTAAACAACTCTCTCTATCTCCACCCTCCCTCGCCTATGGAATTGGTTAAAGGTTTAAGTTTTTTCCTTAAAGATGTTTCACTTCTCACCCAAGAAAGCTTCTTCAGTGAACTGCAAGAGGCCACAAAATAAATATTCCAACATGCCTCCAGAAGCAGGATCAGCCCTTAATGAAGAATGCCAATTTTATTAATCGATAACAATGATTCCACAACCCATCTTCTTCAGAGTCAGTGGAAGTCCTTTTTGTAAACAATGGAGGTAAAATAAATGGAAGCCTTGACAAGGCGTGTGTTATAGATACCTTGTTTTCCTTTCTTCTGCGAGATAACATTGGCTTCCACTTTCTAAGAATTATATCTTGGGTTTGCAGTCCTGGTTCTTTTTCAGAGGAATAGTTTCTCCCTTTCTGGAAAAGCAAGCAAAGATTGAGCAGAAGAAAGCAGAAGAGAGATTGGTATTCAAACATCTGTTTTTTAGCAAACCAATGGTCCCCAATGGTATTCTTGTATCTTCCCTCCTATCTAAGCAATTTTACCCTCTTCAGCTTTTTCAACTAAGACCCCAGCAAATGGACAAAAAAGTCAAGGGAAGCTTAACCTACGAGCTGAAAACAAACGCACCACAGTATTAATCTGCTAGTTAAAGTCTGATCTACATCCAAAATCATGAGGATATATAAACATCAGGCTTTCTGCCGGTCTTGAAAACAGTAGCATTGGAGATTCTGCTTTTCTTCAGTCCAAATCCTGAAGGATTCAAAATTTAAAAATAGAAAAGGGCCGGGCTGAGTTTACCAAGACGACTGAGCCTACAGTATGGCAAGTCGTTTCTTCTATATGGCATAGTAGAATAGAATGATAAAAGTTGAAGGAATGGAATGGAATTGGAATGACTAGAATAAGAATAGAGAAGAGAAAGTAGAAATATAGAAAGAACAGAACAGAATAGAGAGTGTATATATATAATATATACGAATGACAGAATAAATAATGAAAACAAGAGAAAAAAAGAGAAAGAAGAAGAGAGAGAGAGAGAGAATGGAGAAAGAGAGAGAAAGAGAAGAAGAAAGAAAGAGAAGAGAAGTGCTTTATTTGTCCAAGTGTGATTAGACACACAAGGAATTTGTCTCTTGTGAGAAAACTCTCAATATGCATGCAAAACAAAAGAGTAC
>BHFT01040273.1:10123-55159 GCA_004320025.1 Laticauda laticaudata
CTTCTCTTCTCTTCTCTTCTCTTCTCTTCTCTTCTCTTCTCTTCTCTTCTCTTCTCTTCTCTTCTCTTCTCTCCTCTCCTCTCCTCTTCTCTTCTCTTCTCTCCTCTCCTCTCCTCTTCTCTTCTCTTCTCTGTTATTCTATTCTATTCTGTTCCATTCGATTCCATTCTCCATTCCATTACACTCTCTATTCTGTTCTGTTCTGTTCTATATTCTACTCTTCTCTTCTCTATTCTATTCTAGTCATTCCATTCCATTCCATTCCATTTTAATCCATTCTATTCTACTATGCACATAGAAGAACTGACTTGCATACTGTAGGCTCAGTCGTCTTGGTAAACTCAGCCCGGCCCTTTTCTATTTTTAAATTTTGAATCCTTCAGGATTTGGACTGAAGAAAAGCAGAATCTCCAATGCTACTGTTTTCAAGACCGGCAGAAAGCCTGATGTTTAATATCATCCATGATTTTGGATGTAGATCAGCTTCAAATAGCAGATTAATACTGTGTTGCCTTTGCTTTTCCAGGCTCGTAGGAAGCTTCCCTTGACTTTTTTTGTCCATTTGCTGGGGTCTTAGTGAAAAAGCTGAAGAGGGTAAAATTGCTTAGATAGGAGGGAAGATACAAGAGATACCATTGGGGACCATTGGTTGCTAAAAACAGATGTTGAATACCAATCTCTCTTCTGCTTTCTTCTGCAATCTTGCTTGCTTTTCCAGAAAGGGAGAAACTATCCTCTGAAAAAGACCAGGAATGCAAACCCAAGAGATTAATTCTTAGAGAAAGTGAAGCCAAGTTATCTCGCAGAAGAAAGAAAACAGGGTATCTATACCACCGCCTTGTCAAGGCTTCCATTTATTTTACCTCCATTGTTTTACAAAAGGACTTCCCTGCTTGAAAGTAGACCTGGGTGTTTGGAATCATTGTTTATCGATTAATAAACTTGGCATTCTTCATTAAGGGCTGATCCTGGCTTCTGGAGGCATGTTGGAAATATTTATTTTGTGGCCTCTTGCAGTTCACTGAAGAAGCTTCTTGGGTGAGAAGTGAAACATCTTTAAGGAAAAACCTTAACCCTTGCCACATTCCTAAGGCGGGAGGAGTGGAGATAGAGAGAGTTGTTTAGGCTAGGTGGTTCTTCTTCCCATGGGAATGAAAGCTGACCCTGCTGACACCTGGAGGTGGAGTTTGAAGACACAAGGCAAACATTGATTTACTTCTATTGGAGAATGTGACTTTTAGGGGTTCTTTCTAACTTTCAATATTATGCGGTGCAATTCTGGGTTGTGGATTTCATCACTTGGAAATCTGACACAGATCACTGAATTCCAAATTCTAGAAGTGGAGCTTCAAGGGAATCTTAGAATTCATCTGAAAGAACGAGCAGCTATGTTGGCTGCCAGAATGACAAGTCAGGAGGGACTGTAGGGTAGAAAGCTCAATTTCCTGCTCTGTCCTTTTTGAAAGAAAGAAAAGAAAAGGATTACTTTATCAGAGTGCATTCTGGCAAACCTTCCCTCCACCACCACCACCACACAGCAAGAACAATGGGGAGTTTGAAGCGGAAGGGTGGTTGCTCTGACATGGTCCTGTCTCATTAACAGTACGCTCTGTTGTAGCGAGAACGACTGTTACTGTTTGACTTTGATCCCATTTCAGAAGCAAGATTGTGTAGGAAGGCATTGATCTAAGGTGAAACTCCTTCTTTCACCTAATGTTTTTCTGACATTTTTGACTTCTCTGCTGTGGTGGCTGGTCAGGCAAAGGTTACTTTTGGCACAAAGGACTAGAAAAAGCCTGAAGCTCCAGAGAAATGGCTGGGCTCAAAGTCTTTCCCAAAAGTGAATAAAGGTAGTCAGTCAATCAATCAGAACAGAGCTGGAAGGGACCTTGGAGGGGTTTTTCTTATTTTTTTCTTATATATATCCATGTATTCAGAACTATGTTTTTACTTATACCTATTATCTTGTAAGCAATTGGCAAATAAATAAAACAAACAAACAAAAACCCTCTACCATTTCAGACAAGTGTCTGTCCAGTCTCTTCCTGAAAACCTCCATTGATGAAGCACCCACAATTTCTGGAGACAAGAGGTTCCACTGGTTCGACTTTCCCTCCCTGAATCTTGCTTGCCTCTCTGTGCCGTTATCACAGTTCATAAATATAATCCTCTGTGACTTTTGTTTAACTTGGCATTTCTCTCCCCCGCCTTGTGAATTTATCAGAATTAAAAACAGGTATTAATAATTACAACCCACTCAAGCCTCCAAGCGCAGTTTATTATTTCTCAATACAACTGTTTTAATATTTCAGAGCTGCCTAGTTTTGGTCCCGCATCTGTTTCCTATCTATGGAGCATCCATTACTCAAAATACAGTAGTCTGATTTTTAAGATATTGCTTTGTGGAAACTCTTAGAGAAGTTATTCTGCTTGTTTCATTTCGGTTTTGTTTTGTTTTTTTTGCATTCCTGACCAATGAACTTCCAAAAGGGAGGTGGAGAATTATTATTTCTCTGAATTTAGCTTTAGTTTAGTTTCTCTTCCACTGCTACCAACTTACATTAGCGGATCTTGCTATGCCAATAAATGAGAATATTTGTTGAAATGAATCTGAAATGAGACCAACCCCAGAAGAAGAAGAAAACAGGAGTTGTCATGCCACACCATATAACTTTATATACTGTTGTTGCCCTATAGCCCCTCCATCTAGTGGCTGGAGGAAAAAATATGCCCCAAGTATATTGTTTGAAGCTGACCCAACAAATTTTACTCATCAGCCCACACTCTCAAGCCAAGTGCATGCTGGGAAGCCAGACTCTATATCCTTTAGCATTTGGAGAAGACAGAAGCACAAAGATGAATCCATCTTAATTTGTGGCACATGGTCATCCAAGGACAAATCCACATCCTACACACAGAGCATCATTGGTGAGATTTAAATTGCTTGTATTTATTAACAGTTAGGTTCAGCAGTAATTCAGTACTGCCTATCTTGTATTTGGTTATTGTCGTACGTATCCCTATTTTTTCCAGTTTCACCATATCCTGTTCATTCAATAATGTTCTGACCACGATTTCTGAGACCATAATTACACACATGCTTATTTTAAAAACAAGTCTTGTTTTATTGCAATGCTGGGAATTATTTTCATTCCCAGCTGGTATTGAATCTCAAACAGTCCCTCGAGATAAGCACCCACCTTTCTTTCCTGTAAAGTGCTGCCAATAACAGAAGTATCCAATGAACTAGAAAAGAAACCAACTGAAGTACAAAGAATTTCAAGAATGAATCTGAACCATATGAACAATTTTGCTTCCTGCAAAGGTTTCATCACCTTTGTCTGTCCTTCATATCTTAGGGGAAGGGCTCCCAGCCTTACTCCTGAGTCACCCTTTTGTTTCAGCTGCTCTTGCCTTCTAGCAGCTCTGCGCACATGTGCACTGGAAACAGGCTCCCCTGGATCCTCTGCCTCGCTGCTACCAGACTCCAGAGGCTTCAGAGGCAGCACCCCACTCCTAGTTAGCCCATCTCTACATTGAACACAGGATTCACATCCGAGTCCTCTCCAGACTTCTGGACTGATCCCCATTCTTCCCCACTGTCTGATTCCACTGCCATCTGCAAAGGCTGCCAGCAAACCACAAATAAAGCATTTAGATCTACACACACAGTCTGTTTAATTGGAGGATAGATGGGTTTAGCTGCATGTCAAGCTGCACACAGACTAATGTGTAATGGGGACAGAACAGGAGTCATCTACAATATACAACATAAGAACTGCAAGAACCATTATATAGGACAGTCAGAAGACAAGCAGAATGCCTCCACAAAGACCAACTGGCAATCAGAAGAAATGACAAAAAATATTTAATTTAATTGACATGCCAGTGTTGGGTGTAGCTGGCTCTGAGGCACGTCATTCATTGTCACCCTTGACCATGGTTTTTCCCCACCCCCTGGGTGTATCTTAATTTATATTCTCCAATGGGACACCTCCATCACCAAAAATCATCAATTCTGCTCTCCAGTTAGACTTTTGCGGGGCAGAAATTTCAGTCACCTAGTTACTATCTTTGAAAACATTTATGGAATGCATTTTCAGTTTGCAAGCTGCTGCACTGCTCCCCCTCCCTTTCTGTTGGCAACTCTAAAAAGACCATAGAAATATTTTATGAGTTGACAGTGATCATCCTAGACCAGGCGAAGGCCAGGTTGAATGGTATGTAGACGTTGTTTATGTCTACGTGACTGTTGAGCATCAAGGCCAGGCACATTCAGTACTGACAGGGCAAGCCATTAGAATATAAAACAAGAGCAAACTCCACTCTCTACTGATGATGTTACCTGGTTTGGTAATGAAACATCTATGAGAAGACCACCAAGCTCAGACAATGCTTAAGGACCACACAGTTTAACCCCAAGTTCTAACTATTCTCTTCTATCAGTACAGTATCATGTTTTAGGTCTTCTGATTTCAAATGGAAAATTTTGGAGGTTTAAAATTGGGAGAAAGACAGAGTAGGAGCTATCTAGCTTCATCAGGGTTTTCACACTGTAAATTAGTAAGGTTATCTCTTTCAATATTATTCTAACCTTATGTATTTGCCTCCTCAATTCCCAGGAATTTACATATAAAAGTTTTCCCTCCTTCTGAGCCTATCACTGTTTACAAAAACCCCACCTCAAAAGCAAGTGTTATTCTGGTTAGACCCTGACTTTTAAGATAGTTTACCACTGGGAGAATAAACTGTAGATTCTCTATATTTAGCAACATGGAACAAAATAAGTGGAATTTCTAGCCAGAACAAACTCATATTGGTTTCTCAATGTGCCACAGATTTTAATTTATCTTTCATTTGTGATTTAAGCAACAGGAAACTGGGAACATTTCCAACAGGATTTAATTGTAGCATGGATTCCCCATTTAAATATTCCCCTTTAATGATATCTAATGCTGAATTTCAATAGCAAAGTTTAGGGTTGAGTTTTCTTTTCTTATTATTGGCTGTAAAGATAAAAGGCTAGCCATTCCTGTTTTTACTTCTCTTGAAAGTCTCATACGTGGCTGATTTTATTTCCCATGTTTGGGCTTGGAATGAACTCTAAAGCTTGCCTCAAAGGAGTCATGAGTTTTATAAACCTTTACATCTCTTGATATCAAAACAAAATCATTCCAGACTTTCTTTCCATCCTTCTCCTAAACAACGTTTGCCTCCAGAGGTTGTGAATGCTCCAATCACTGGAGGTTTTCAAGAAGAGATTGGACAGTCATTTCTCCAGAATGGCATAGGGTCCCCTCCTTGAGCAAGGGGTTGGACTAGAAGACCTCCAAAGTCCCTTCCAATTGTGTTATTCTGTAAAACCATGATGTCTAAGTAGTTCCAAAGTCTGCAAAATTGAGACATCCATATATTTATATTAAGAAAAAAATGTTGAGAGTCTAGAAAGAGTGTAGAGGAGAGCCACAAAGATGATTAGGGGTCTGGAGGCTAAAACATATAAAGAACAGTTGCTGGAATTAGGTCAGAAGTGGTGTTCAGCAGGTTCTGACCAGTTCTGCAGAACTGGTAGCAGAAATTTTGAGTAGTTCAGAGAACCAGCCAATCCCACCTCTGACTGGCCCCACCAACCCCATCTATTGTCCGCCTCCCAAGTCCCAGCTGATTGGCTGGGTCTCCTTTGGTTGTACTGCACAGGAGAACGGAGCTGGAAAGCAGGCTAGTGGGGTGGGGAGGGAATGGAGATTTTGCAATAACCTTCCCCTGCCATGTCCGCCAAGCCATGCCCAGCAAGCCAAGCCACGCCCACATAACTGGTAGTAAAAAAATTATGTCCCATCAGTGGGTATGTCTAGTCTAATGAAAAGAAGGACTAGTGGAAACATGATAGCAGTCTTCCAATATCTCAGGGGCTGCCACAAAGAAGGAAGGAGTCAAGCTATTCTCCAAAGCACCTGAAGGCAGGACAAGAAGCAACGGATNCCAATATCTCAGGGGCTGCCACAAAGAAGGAAGGAGTCAAGCTATTCTCCAAAGCACCTGAAGGCAGGACAAGAAGCAACGGATGGAAACTCATCAAGGAGAAAAGCAACTTAAAACTAAGGAGAAATTTTCTAACAGTTAGAATAATTAACCAGTGGAAAAATGCTCCATCATTGGAAGTTCTCAAGAAGAAACTGGGTAGCCATTGGTGGGGGGAGGGGATTGGATTAGAAGATCTCCAAGGATCCTTCCAACTTTGTTATTCCGTAATTCTCTTAGCCCCTTAATTACCTCTTGCCAGATTCTCAAAGCCTTATGTTAAGTAGGTTGTGGAAAGTGGAGTTAAACCTTCCTTCTCTGACAGTTAGAAAAAATAATCAGTGGAACAAGTTGCCTGCAGAAGTTGTGGATGCTTCATTACTGGAGGTTTTAAAGAAGCAATTGGACAATGCTTTGTCTGAAATGATATAAGGTTTCCTGCCTGAGCAGGGGGTTGGACTAGAAGACCTTCAAGGTCCCTTAGGACTCTGTTATCCTGTTATTCTTCTACCCAGTCCTCCACTTGACACAGTGATGTGAAGGGACATGATTATTTACATCTCTTCTAACCTTAAGGTTAGAAGACATATTAATGATCCTGTCTAAACTCAAGGTAAACTGCTCCAAACTTGATTTCCGAAAATATGACTTCAGCAACAGAGTTGCTGACTCAACAGAGTTGCTGAGTCAATGTGGAATACTCTAACTGTCTCTGTGGTTTCTTCCCCAACACCACAAAAACTTTAATCTTAGACTGTCTACTATTGACCTCACCCCTTCCCTAAGACATCTGTAGGGGGCATGCATAAGCGCACCAATGTGTCTACTGTCCCTGTCCTAATGTCCCCTTTTTATTCGTACCCATTTCCTGTAATCATAATCATGTTCTCATTATATCTGTTATCTAGTACATGCTGGACAAAATAAATAAAATAAATACATAAATAAATAACCCTAAAAAATTATTGGAAAAGTCCAAGCACTTTTCTGAAGCAGAGTGAGTACATCATGACTATAGATTTTATAGATAGATGATAGATAGATAGATAGATAGATAGATAGATAGATAGATAGATAGATAGATAGATAGATAGATAGATAGATAGATAGAGATAGAGATGATATAGATATAGTTATATTAGTTAACTGCTGATTTCCCATGCCCAGGTTATCCAAGTGATTTTACAGAAATGTTTTGGGAGCAAAGAGACAGGATGACATGCCCTTATTCTCAAGGAAATTGGGAGAACAAAGGATGCCTCCAGAGTGTCATCTGGCAGTCATGATTGTCTCCCACCCAAAAAGAAAAGAAAAGCTCTCTGGAAGTCTATTATTTCAGCAGTGACAGCCAAATTAACTGCGTCTGATGTACAGCCCCCATTGTACATGATGGGATTTCGAGCAAGCCATTTTATCACTGATAAAATAAATAAAAATATATATTTAGTCAAATTTCCATGGAAATGTTCATTTGCAGGATCTGATATTTCCAGATTGGGCTGAAGAATCTACTGTCCGAGACATCTTGGAGAGATCTGCCAGTCAGGGTTGGCATCACTGGATTAGATGAACCAAACTCATAGAAGATAAAGAATAACCGAGTTGGAAGGGACCTTGGGGGGTCTTCTAGTCCAGCCATTTGCTCAAGCAGGAGACCCTATACAATTCCAGACAAATGGCTGTCCAGTCTCTTCTTAAAAGCCTCCAGTGGTGGATCACCCATGGCTTTTGTCTACCTATCACCAGGATCTCCAGACATTGACTACAATCATTAAAATTCTGCAGTTTTTAGCTACTGTAAGCTGCCTTAAGAAGATCTTGCTTTTAAAAGCAACCAAGAAAAACAAACTAGATCAAACGATAAGTTCAGAGCAATCCTCAAAATCACCAGAACACAGCAAGCTTAAAGAGAAGCATTATATACTTCAGCAGAGATAATACTCTTAAAAAAAAAAAGGAAAGGAAAGAATCATAGACACTTTGTGAGTTTTGGCTTTCTGGTATATTTAAATGCAGACACAAACCCCAAAAAAGGGCCAGCATTTCTACAGAAGCAACCTAGCCGAAGCCTGCAAAATACAAAATTGTGTGTCTTTTGGAGCAAAGTTGTCCATACAAACCAGTGGTGGGATTCAAAAAAATTTACTACCGATTCTGTGGGTGTGGCTTGGGGAGTGTGGCAGGGGAAAGTTACTGCAAAATCCCCCTTCCCTCCCCATCCTACTAACCTGATTTCCAGCTCCATTCTCCTGTGCAGGGCAACAAAAGAAGACCCAGCTGATCAGCTGGGACTCAATGGGAGGCGGAGAATAGAGAGGGGCAGGGCCAGTCAGATATGGGATTTGCCGGTTTTCCAAACTACTCAAAATTTCCGCTCTTGATTCTCCGGCACTGGTCAGAACCTGCTTGAATACCATCTCTGATATGATCCCTCATGCTAGGAATATATACAGGGTGGCGATTGACATTTGAATAATGGCCACATTTCTATTTTTCTTTCTTTCTTATTGTTCCCCTTTGAATATTTAATTAAATAGAGAAGAAAAAGAAAGAAAAGGAAAACAAAATAATATAATATAAAAAACCTAAAAGAAAAAGAAAGAAAAACAATAAAAATATTACATAGATGATCTCTCTCTCTATCTTTCTTTCTCTCTCTTTCTCTCTCCTATTTTCTTTTTCCTTCTTTTTTCTTTTTCTCTTTCTCTTCCTCTCTCTTTTTCTTTCTCTTGCTTTTTCTTTCTTTTTCCATTTCTCTTTCTTTTTTCTTTCTCTCTCTTTCTTTCTCTCTCTCACACATTCTCTTTCTTTCTCTTTTTCTTTCTTTCTTGTTCTTTTTCTTTTCTCCCTCTCTCTGTCTCTCTTGCTCTCATACACACACACACACACACAAACACACACACACAGAGATATTATTATTGTTTCATTTTTATGTTATTTCTATAAATACTGGATGTAGAAAAATGTTAAGAAATACACATATAATTACCATCCAGAATTTCACAGCCTGTGAAGGTTTAATTTTTTAAAAAATACCCTTACTTTTTCCATAGTAAAACCATGTATTCCTGGCTACTGTTATCCTAAAGTAGAATTCTGACTGTTCCACTAACTTGAATTTTATAGCATCCAATTCCAGCTGACCTTGTTTGAATCATATTAACCATCTGATTAGCCATTCTAGCTNGTAGAATTCTGACTGTTCCACTAACTTGAATTTTATAGCATCCAATTCCAGCTGACCTTGTTTGAATCATATTAACCGTCTGATTAGCCATTCTAGCTTTTCCTCCTACTTTACTTCCAACAAAGCTTTGAGGTTTCTCCACCACCACCACCCCCCCTAGTTCTGCAAATGATCTCAATCTTACTAATGTAAGATATCTGTATTTTCTACTTCAAATAAAATCTGACATTCTTCCAATGGAACTGTATTCATGCCTCTGTGAGTTCATAAAAAGGGATCCAAAACACAACTGAGAAATTGATTAGTATGAGACATAACCCTATTTTCGGTAGAAAGCCAATTATTGTATGTAAACTAATACCAACAGCAGCTTGCACAAAAAAACTTAAGCATAAAAAATATAGTATAATAGTTTTCTTTTTAATTTCCTTTTGGGATATTTTAGTTATGCCTCGTTTTTTATTTCCCAGCCTTCCTCGAAGGAATCTATAATGCTAGAATTGCTTCCACCAAAAAACTTTATTCCTTCAGTACTGCGAGGGCTTGAAGCCAAGGCTAACCAACCATTGGTGGGCAGTTTGCAAATTTATTTTTCTAGAATTGCCTGAGGATAGTCACAAAGGGGCCGGCCTATGCTCATTCATGGAATGGTTGCTGTAGAGGTGTAGTCAATTAGAAAACATAATAAGCTATATAAAAGAAGAAAAAGAAGAAAGGAAGGAAGGAAGGAAGGAAAGAAAGAAAGAAAGAAAGAAAGAAAGAAAGAAAGAAAGAAAGAAAGAAAGAAAGAAAGAAAGGAAGGAAGGAAGGAAGAAAAAGAGTAAGGAAGGAAGAAAAAGAAATGAAGAAAAAGAAAGAAAAGAAAAGAAAGAGAGAGAAAAAAAAGAAAGTAGGAAACAAAAAAGAGAAAGAGTAAGACAGAAAAAAGAAAGAGAGAGAGAAAGAAAGAGAAAGAAAGAATGAGAGAGTGAGAAAGAAAGAAATAAAAAGAAAGGAAAGAAAGAAAGAAAAGAAAGAAAAAAAAGAAAAAAAAAGAAAAAAAGAAAAGAAAGAAACAAAGAGTAGTACCAATAATAATAGGAACCATGGATGCAAGCCCAAAATATCTGGAGCATCACTTGAACATCATTGGAATTGACAAAATCCCCATCAGTCAATTCTAAAAGGCAGCTTTATTTGGAACAGCTTACATTTTGTGACAGATACCTATAACATCATCAAACATCCACAGCTACCTATTCCAGGACCCTGGGAAGGACTCAATTCATAGATGAAAATGCTAAAACCAGTGTGAACATCTGGCTGACTGTACAACAAACCTTAATAATACTGTAGCATTGTTTGAACACTATCAGCATTGACAAATTCACCACCTGTCAATTGCAAAAGGCAACTTTCCTTGGAACAGCTTACATCCTGCAATGAAGATATCTCAAACACCATCGGACATCCACATCTGTCTATCCCAGGTCCTTGGGAAGGACTCAATAGATGGACCAAAATGCCAAACCCAGTCTTAACATCTGGCTGTGTGATGAACAATATTATTAAGAAAAAGAACCTGTTTGGTGTCCATGATGGGTTGAAGTTTTAAGAAAGCTTTCAACTCAGTTTTCTACCCCAGCACCCAGTTCACAAAATAAGGAAACGCTCCAGAAAAGTCTTAAAATTGAACACATGTCTATAGCACATAAACCATGGATCAGAGTAACCTACATCATTAATGAAGACATGGAGAGACATTAGTTCATTATTTACAAGTTAAGGACATCTAGAGAGGTGTGATGACCCAAAGGGGCATGGCTCAAAGGCAACATAGTCATATAATCAATAGGAGTCCCTTTATTAGCTCCAACTTTGCCCCCAGTGTCCTGGTTACCTTCTGGCTGGAGGAAAACTCTCCCAGGAAGAGCTTTTGGCTGCAGAGAATCAAGTCCAAAACATGGTCAACAAAAACTGTAACTATAAGTCCAATCAAGGCAAAATGAGGTANTTGGCTGCAGAGAATCAAGTCCAAAACATGGTCAACAAAAACTGTAACTATAAGTCCAATCAAGGCAAAATGAGGTACTTTGTTCAGCAGGGCAGGAGAAGGAATTCCAGGCATGAAGGCACAGCAATAATTCAAAACGGTTGGAAGGGCATCAAGAACACAGTTCCCAAGTCATCACAAGATAAATTCAAGATTGTTCCCAACAGCTGCCGCTCTCAGTTTGCATGTCTTTTAAACTCTCATTCCCAGCTGTGGCTAATGAAGGGAATCAGGACTCTTTCCTCCCCCATAAACTATGCAACCCACATTGCTCTCTTCTCCATTCCTGCCTGCATGCTCTAGGATGAAGAAGGGGTGGGCCTGGTCTTAGTCTCACAATATTGGCTATCTTGCAAGAAAAGAGAATTTTCTAGAAGGAACAGTTTTCTGAGGAAGAATCTGTCTTGCAGAAGAGGTTCAGAAAGCATTCTATCTCTACCTAATTTAACTGGATAAGGAAACCAGAACTTTCATTAACTCATCAAGATGTTTTAAATTGTGAATTCTAATGGCTGTTTAGAGAGGTTTGGGCTTGGAAAAGCCTTCAAGAATGTATCCTTGGCTTCAATTATAAAGAAAGGTGAGAGGAGAATGTGAGGGAACTCTGTTTCCAATAGAACAATTATCCTCATTTATCATGGTCGTGCTAGTAAAATAATCTTCTTTTGACAGGAATTTTCTGCATCACATAGTTTACATTCAGCTAGAATCTGCTTGCCAGATTTGGAACATCAGTTAATATACAAGTAGAAGCAGACATATTTCAGAGTTTTACCATCACATATTTATCATTTTACAAATAGGGAATGAAGCCTTTGGACTAATGGTATGAAGTACCATTCTTTAAGGATTTCATGAGGAAGGAAAGAAGGAAAGAAAGAAGAAAGGGAGGAAGGAAGGATAGTGAGGAAAAGGAAGGACAGTGGGGAAAAGGAAGGAAGAACAGTGAACGAAGGAAAAAAGAAAGGAAGGAGGGAGGGGGAGAGAGAGAAATATGTAAGTTAAAAGTAAAAAAATACTATATAACATATAGAACAGTAACAATTATGTCAATATGAGTGAATACTGTAATCTGAATGCTGTAATGAGTATAAATGTGGTGTTTTAGTTTGAAATGTGACTAATAAAAATTTACTTTGAAAAAAGAAGAAGTGGCTTCCATATTTGTATCAGATACTTGGATATTTCAACCAATTTAAGTCTCACACTTGAATTTGGCTTAGCAGTGTATGAGCCAAACTACAAGGACATTTTGCTCAAACTATGGCTATAAGAAACCATGGCTTGAGCCCAGCATGAGAAAAACAACTATCGTCTTCACAACTGCCTTTCCCCCAGGATTTTATAAATATTCCCCTAGAAGAGCAGAGGTGACAATTTGTGCTCCTCTTTTGACAGCCAAAGCACCAGAAAAAGGGGAAATGGGAAATGGAGATTGCAAACAAATAAAAACTTTGGGATATTGTTTTTCCCCCAACATGATGCTTCCTATCATGGCCAGAGACCATGCTGGGCAAGAATCTTGGAGAGCAGCAGTTCAAACACATCTGGATGACATCAATATGGAGACCACTGACTTAAAGATAATAAAGCATTCTGGTGTGGAGTTGAAAAGTGAAGGAAAAAAACCTAGTATTTTAAAGTGTAGGCATTCACTACAAATAACAGAATAAACATGACAGCAGGATCTTGAATGAGTGAATTAGTCTCTAGACAGGAAGTCTTCCATATATGTCATATTGAACTTCAGGATAGGAGAAATATACTAAATAGTGGTGTTCACCACAAAGTGGGGTTTTTACACTTTTTGGGTTGTGCCCCAAGCTGAAGGGAGGGGAGGAGGAGGAGGAGGAGGAGGAGGAGGAGGAGGAGAAGAAGAAGAAGAAGAAGAAGAAGAAGAAGAAGAAGAAGGAAGAAGAAGAAGAGAAGAAGAAGAAGAAGAAGAAGAAGAAGAAGAGAGAGGAGGAGGAAGAATTGAAGGCATGCAGGACTTACTTGTATCAGGACTTACAAATTGAAGTTGAGTGACTTTGGAAAAAGAAATCGTGTGTTATCCAGTTGTAATTGGAGCCCTTGGAGCAACACCTAAATCTTCCCTAGAAGATCTGCACAAAGGAACCCCAGAGGCCCTGGAGTAGACATCTGTAGAAATGTTCTACATCATTATGTGGATTGTGGTGTGTATATGTGTTTACTTCTCTTCTGTCATGTTCTCATCATGTGTTAAATAAACATTGGCCCGTGGTGACTCAGGGTTGTAGCATGAGGGCCACACAGCCACAGAACAGGTATGAGTTTGCTCCAACTTTGCCCCCAACATCCCGTTTATTCTCCAGCCTGGAGAAAAGCTTTCACACGAACCTGCAATAGCCTCTGGCTGCAGATATTCCAGTCCAAATGCTGTAAGCAAAAATGACTGCAATCAATCACTCCAGCAGGCAAGATAATGAGTCCAGTAAGTCCAGCAAGCAAGATAAGCACACAGAAGCATGGCCAATAATTCAAAACAGTCAGGAGGAATGCCAGAATGCAGGCCACAACTCTTTAACACTAGATAAATTCAGCATTTATTCCCAACAAACACCTCTCCCAACTGCCGCTCCTTATAAACTCCATCTCAGGTGTGCCTTGTGAGGCGAAATAGGGGCCTTTTTCTTATTTGTAAGCAATGCCATCCACATTGCTCTCTTCTGCATTCTTTCCTGTGCGCCCTAGGTTGAAGAGATGGTGGTCCTTGGTCTTCATCAGAACCCTCTCTCCCTTGTTCTACTTCTTCCCTGCTCTGTCCAGCTGGACTTTGCCCTTCCCCAGTTTCCTCCACAGCCAATGGAGCCAAATTCCCACTCCCTGTCTGCTGTTTGTTTTCCTTCTTGGATTCAGACTCTGACGAGGGCATGATATGGCCATATGACCAGTTCTGAACAAATGCAGTAAGGTGTCACCACAAGAGTTGAGGACTTCAGAATGAATGAGACCTCAGAATGCCTAGCTTTCTTCTTTAGATATTTTTCTTCAAGAAAACATATTTAATTGCCCCGGTCCCAAACTGAGCTTGATTTATTTCTTCTTTTGGAGATCTTTTTCACAGTTCTCACCTGTTGTAGTGCTCAGGAACAGCCCCGAAACTAGGAATTCCCTGTAGGAACATTTAAGAAATATCACATAGAAGCCCCTGTCAATTAGTCCAGTCAACTGCAGATAAACAAAATGACAACTTCCCCCCAAAATATATAACCAAGCAGTGTTATGACATCCCTGGAAATGAAAAGTTCTTTTTTAAACAAGCTCTCGGTTAGATAAACCAGGATTAACTCCATTCATTCATTTACTCCATATTCTCCAAAGCCCCAGAGGGCAGGACAAGAAGCAGTGGGTGGAAACTAACTAAGGAGAGAAGCAACCTAGAACTAAGGAGAAATTTCCTGACAGTTAAAACAATTAATCGGTGGAACAAGTTGTCTCCAGAAGTTGTGAATGCTCCAACACTGGAAGTTTTTAAGAAGAGGTTGGATAACCATTTGTCTGAAGTAGTGTAAGGTTTCCTGCCTAGGCAGGGGGTTGAACTGGAAGATCTCCAAGGTCCCTGTCAACTCTGTTATTCTATTCTATTCTATTCCATTAACCAGACATGTTCTTTGTAGGCCCAGAATGTAAACAATTCGGGAGTGCACGAGAGAGATCCCCATTTATTATCTTAATCCTTTCAACCCAGGCGCTGCCGTTGCATCTTTCTTAATGGATGGCCTGCCCCAAGATCGCTTCACTTTTCATCCTATCTCCACTGAAGTGTGTAAACTTCACTCCGCAATATTAAAAAGCCGTGCCCGCTGATCTATCTTATTGTTTGTCTTCACACCCTGACCTTTGCCCGTAGTCAGAATGTCTTTACAAACCAGGTTTCTGGTTTCACCTGCAAATAAATTATTCTGGCCCTTCAAATATATGCTCTAGTGGTCTCTGTTTACTATGGAAGGCCTCTGTTTTCTGGTTCCTGTCCCTAGTAAATTAACTTATATAGCATTGTTTCTTTCTTCATGGGAAAACCTTTTCTTTTCAAGGGTTATTTACTGTTACTATTAAGCTTAGCTTTATCTCTGAATGTTATCTGTGTTATGATTTGATTTATCAAATGTATGCATTTGATAATTCATCTGCAAAGCATTCAAACTCCTTCCTCATCATGATAAAACCTTAGTAAGGTTTCACCTGGAAAATTTACTGCCTCCAGTTTGGGTCACCCCATTACGAAAAAGAGGTTGAGACTTTGAGAAAAGTGCAGAGAAGAGAAACAAAGATGATTAAAGACCTGGAGATCTTTATGAAGAATGGTTGCAGGAATTGGGTATTGTTCTGACCCAAACTATTTTCCAATGAGACAAACAATAGCCAAAGGGAACAGAAACCTTTTAATGAGTCTTACAAATCCCCAGTTAAAAGGTTGCTGCAAACTAATTAACTTTGATAAGCACAAACCTTTCCAAAACTGTACGAGACTGCCAAGAATCACAGGTGACAAATATTTCACAACACAAGAGTCTTCAAATACCAGCTTAAGATACTGTAATGTCCACGAGGCTGAGTTTCAAAATGTCTTTGCTTCCTGCAAAGAAGGTTAATTTCACAGGTGGCCTTTATCTTCTTGAGGGAAGGGCAATTCCCTTGCAGTCTTACTCCCAAGTTGCCTGTGCTGCTGTAGCTGTTCTTTCCTGCAAGCAGCCCTGTGCTCACATGCACTTGGCACAGGCTCCTTGGGAACTTCCTCATCGCTGCTGCCAGCCCCCACAATCTCTGAAGGCAGCAGTCCACTCCCTAATGATCCTGGGCCCTCATCTGAGTCCTCGCTTTCCTCAGCCATCCGCACCTGCTGTCAGCTAACTCTAATAGGTATAGCCAATCTAGAGAAAAGAAGGACTAGTGGGGGCATGATAGCAGTATTCCAGATTCTCAGTCACCCAGGTAATCATGTTTTCTCAAAGGCAACTGGACTTTCTTTGTTTTTTCTCAAGAACACATTTCGCTTCTCATCCAAGAAGTATCTTTATCTTCAACCGGAGATGCTTCTTACGTGAGAAACAAAGTGTCTTCAAGGGATTAAAAACAAAAGAAAGTCCAGCTGTCTTTTGAAAATATTCACTTGGGTCATTCCTTCAGTACTAAACTGGGGTAGACTCTAGAAAGGTTTAAGCAAGCTCTAAAGGTCTTCACACAAATCTTCAGATCCCCAATATTCTACAGCTGGAATTCAGCAGCAAAATGCTGAATTATATAGGTGCATTTCACTCCAAGAATAAGAAGGAAAGTTAAGTATATTAAACTTTAGGAAAGTTTTCATGCAACAAAACGTGACTGGAAAGTTTAACACTCCTGTGTTATTAAATCAAAGGGGGGGCTGAATTAAGGTGAAATTATTCACCCACTGAGTTCTATGATGTTTGGTTCCAACATCTTGCTTGCTCCGTAAGATGTGTGTATGTGTGTGTGTATGTATGTTTATATATATATATATATATATAAAGAATAGGGTTTGATAAATCCCACAAGTGTAATTCCAAGGGTTGAGGCAGAAAAATTGCATTGGATATAAAACTTCTGCTCAGTTCATTTGTGAAATGAAATGAAAGTTAAAGGCAGGTCAGTGGCTGTGTTTAATATCATGATCAATATTGATTTAACTTTTTGAGAAGTTTGGTGGGTCTTTTACTTAAAAAAATAAACAAGTATTTCAAATGTTCCATTGCTAATTTGGTCTTTCTTTGGACAAATGAAAAATGTACCCATAGATATAACCACAATAAACTGCTGGATACCTCTATGAAAATATTGATGAATGAACTATGATTACTACTCGGAGTCTCCAAATGCCATTTAAAAATATGAGTATTGCCTCTGGATGAAAATAAGAAAGTGATTTCTTTTAATTGATCCCCCCTCTCCATTTACTATTGAAAAGCTGTCCCAAAGGTGCTTTTTCAAGATGCAACTGGACTTTCTGGTTTTTTTTCACACATAGAAACCATATACACTCTCTTATCTGTGTTAGATATGCTTCTGTTTTCTTGGATGATTTGTGGAACTCCAGTGTCACCATGTGGAGAAATCAGAAAACTTCCTCAGAAATTTACATTGCTTAGTTTTAGAAAACCAATTCTTGTTGGTTTTTCAATCTTTACACCCTTTGTATTAATATTTAACTTAATTTCCTTCATAGAAATCACAACCTTGTAAAACAAACCAACACATTATTTTCATAGAAGTAGAATCTTAATTAAGATACTCTCAAAGAAATACTTCCTTTAAATAAAGCTGGAATACGGAAGGTTTATCTGCATTTATTTGTACACGTAGATTTTTAAAATTATTTAAACCCATGTTACACTGAACCAATGGATGCAAAGAGGATGTAAAATGGACAAAAAAGCTTGCCATCCGTTGCAAAACGTGATGCATCCGTTGTGTACTCACTGCATACGTGTTTCATACGCTCTATCGTAAAACATCACATCACGGACCATAGAAAGGATGTAAGCGGGAATGCAATCTCAATATAAAGCATTAAAACGGACAAAATGTTTTGTAAATATGGGACGTAACTCTGGATATTTAGGATGTCTGGAAGGATGTTCTGGAGTATGTGGAAGAGACACCTAATAGGAAAACCGACATTTCCTATAAAAAGGGGGAGGAAGTCTGGATCTCACTTTCAGTTCAGGAATCCCTGGTGTGCAGATCTCTCAGCCTTGCTCTTGCTCTCCACATCATCCATTGATCTCCCCATGGATCAACGCACACTCCTTTTGGTAGCCGCCATCATTCAACACCAGAACCAAACCCTCTTCAGACTGTTCACCTTTTCTACGCAAGGAGAAAGGAGATGTCCAAGACTGTATGGTCCAACGATGGATCGGAGAAGAGCGGAGTTGGACTGTATGACAAGCTGAATGGTGGAGCTGAGGAATGAAGACCCTCGTGCCTTCCGCATTCATGAGGATGCCACCAGCACATGTTGATGAAGTTTGTGGACCCTGGACTGAAGGTGCACTCACTCCGCGCCACCTGGCCTCTGGACCACATACAGAAAATGCAGTATTCCTGGAGGTGCCACACAACACCATCAGCATTGTGATGCAGAAGAATGATGCAGGCCATCACGAAGAATACGTGGAGGAACTCCTCCATGCCCACCACTGAAGAAGGCTGGAGGAAAGTTGGCAGAGCAGTGTAATCAGAGGTGGAACTTTCCCCACACTATTGGAGCCATAAAAGATGGGAAGCACGTTGGTCTGCAAAGCTCCACCCACTCAGGTCCATTATTCAATCTACAAAGGGCTTCTTCACATCATCCTCTTTGCCATGGTGCATGCTGATTACAAGTTCATGTACAGCGATTTCAGGCAACGGGTCAGCTATCAAAGCTATTAAGGCTGTAGTAAACACCGAGTGACCTCACAGAGGGTGGACTCATTGGTAACAGCAACCTCATGCATGATAGATGCTCCTTAACCGTAGACACCACACCGTACTGCAATGGACGAGAGCGAAGCATGCTTGACCCTCTAGCTGTCCGAGCCAGGTGGGCGTGGAGTTGATGACTGGCCTTGCCTACAGACCTGACCTCATGAAGCCGTACACTTCCAGGTACCAGTCACGTACACAAAGAGAGGATCTTCAACGCTACAGGCTGTCCAGGGCAAGCACGGTGTGAATGTCGATACATTGCGGAGCCGTACAGGTCCAGATTACTTTCTATGCCACGCTAATGCAGCGAGAGCCACAAAGACCAGTGAGAGGAGCATAAGCATTGCTGCACACTCCTGCACAATATCATGGCACACCCGACTAGGCCTGAAGTTAGGCAGGTGTATGCAGAAAGCTGTGTGGAGCCATCAACAAAGGCAGAGTGGGACATGGCACAGGCACTGGTGATGGAGGTGACAGGAACTAACCTGAATAGACACTAGGGATGTGCAAGGCCCCACAGAGCTTCAGATGGAGGGAAGAAACAGTGCAACCTCTGAAACACTGGATGACATGCACCACTCTAGGCTGGAGCAGCTGGAGTGGCAAGACAGGATGGTAGATGCTTAATTGGAGCCTTCCTTTCAGACGCTGATGCATCACAGATGACTGCATGTATTAGTGCCAATGTATGTTGAGTGGCCTTACAATGATAGGGCAGTTAGATAATAAAGATAGTTTTGTTTATGTTGTAGATTTGTGCGATAGAGATTAAATTGGTTCAGATAAAGCTAAGGGACCAGTATGTGTAGCACTGTGTGGGAGGGTGACCATACAGTCCACTATGGCTTGCACTGAGTTTATCTAGTCCCACAACTACTCCTTATGCCACAGCTATCCTTACCCATCCCAAGCTATCCTTACCATCCCACAGCTATCCTGTACCAATCCCACAGCATGCAAGGCTTAACCCTTTTTTCAAAGAGTTCCCTCTCCATTACGAGAGAGTAGCAAAAAAAAAAATGGAACCAAGTGTGTGGTGGAAGCAAAGATTAACCTTTATATATAAAGCAAACGCTGTATGAGTTTTATTAACGCAAAATTGTATATAGCTAAAGGGTTATTTAGGCAAAGAATATAGTAAAGATAGAGGGTGAACATGGTAGAGTACAATTCAAGTGCTTCTGGCAGCTCTTTTCAGTCACTCTGAGGCATGCCCATGGTCTCAGATTTAGAAGGGTCAGGGACTGTGGAGGTGTGTTGCCTTGGAGTGTGGTGCTGAGGCGCATCATGAGACGAGCTGAGCCGGAGAGTAAACAGGAGATGGTGTGTGCAGGAAGTCTCATAGATGTCTGACCATCCGTATGAGAGGCCCTTCATCAAGTACCTGGGATGGTGAGCCAAGACTGAATGACAGGTGTTCTGACGAAGGGCATGGCTGTGGTGGAGGAAGAGGAAGTGTAGTGGGCGGCTGTTGGTCTGCAGCTGGGTGAGGGTGAGTGCGTTGTGGCACTACTGTGGGACACTCGACGGAACCTGGGTGTGGCTGGGAAGGGCCTGCTCTGCTGTGGGAAGTTCCTGGAGTGGTAGGCGTTGTAGGCCAGGGCTGCCTGGAAATCCATAGGAAGGGTGTGACATTGCCTGGGTGGGAGGAGCAGACATGGAGTGAGTCAGCCAGTTCAGGCTTCTCGGCCTGGGAGGGGGATGTGCAGAAGGAAGCTGATGATACTTCTCCTCATCGGCGCTGGTACTGCAGACAGGCCTTAGAGGATGTCCAATGAGGGTCTGGCTCCAACGTACGTGATGGAGGGCTTGTGGTTGGAGGATAGTATGTCAGTGGACAGCTGGAGCACGAGGACGATGCTGGTTATTGGTTGTCCCTGATCTCCAAAGGACAGTTTGGCGTCTGTCCCTCCGTCTGCCTCTCCTCCGCTGCCTTTTCTGTGGAGGTGGAGCTGGTGTGTGTGGGGGCTGTGGGTTGGTCTCTGGGTGGCTGCCTCTTCTTGCTCCATCTGAGACAGGTGATCCTCCACGTCTCTGGCCACGGGGAGTACAGCTGTCGGGGAGGGTTCGTCGTGGGAGCCCTCCAAAGACACCTGCCTGGCAACGGTACTGTCTCCTGGCTGGAAGAGGAGTGGACTCTGTGGGCTGTCTGAGGGAGAGGGTTGACAGAGGGTGCTGCTCCTCGCTGGCGGATCTCACCCCGCAGGAAGACCTGCACTGCTGGAATACTCAGGTTCCCGTGCAGTATCTTGACAGCGTAGCGTGCCATCGACCTTCACGGTACGCTTGCCATACCAGGTGTGCATGTGCTTCCACCACCCCAGGAGGACATCTGAAGTGTAGCCCAGGCTCTCGCCTCTCTCATCCCACGCTGAATATTGCGATAAGAGCTATGGCCTCCTCCAACAGGTACCTCATTCTCCCTCAACACATCACGCACACTCCTCCATACATGGTCCTCGGATAATGGCAGTACTTGTTATACCTTCTCGCTTGCCTTGTGCCTCTTCTCTCACTCTGCAGGGCCATTCCAGGGCTAGCAGCGAGGCTTGGAGGTCCTTGGGGCTGGTCTACACACAGCAGCAGGAGCAAGGAGAAGAGCAGCAGAGGAGAGACGCACCAGCAGCACCAGCAGCAGCCAGTATACACACCACAGGCAGCAAGTAAATCACAACCAGCAGCACAGAGACACGCAGCAGCACCAGCAGGAAGACAGCAACCCAGCAGAGAACAGAACACCACGAACACAGGAACCAAGCAACACCAAGCTTCTAGAGTCCAAAGCACAGAGGGTGGATGGTGTTCTGTCCTTCTTGCAAGGGCTGGCAAGAGTAGGCACAGGCTTCGCTCTTCTATCCCCATGGTGTTCTCTCAAGAGTTTCTGGCAGCAGGGCTCTCTGAATGCTGACTGCTTGCGAGCTGCATCTTTTACATATCCGCCGGAGCTTAACGACAATTCATCTCGCATACACGCATCGTGCAGTGAAACGCTTTGCATTCCACTAGGCATCGAGCTATGACATCCTATAAGGCGTCCCGTATGCGATCCACAGCTCATCCGCTACGCATCCGTTCGCTTCTGCTACGCATTCCGCTCGTCGCTGTTCTCCCCCAGAACGCGCTGTAGGATGGTGCATACCTGCTATATATATGTCTTCCACGAATATCCCGCTTTAACATCCTCCGCTAACATCCTCCAATCCATTCTTTCCGTTGTTGTCCGCTCTGTTTATGCAAATTTGGGGCACTTTTGAGAGCGGATAACAACAGATGGAAAATTTGCTCACCCACTGTGTCCTTTTTACATACGTTTTGCATCCGTCAGCCAGTGTGACCTAGCCTTTAAGCGATAACAGATAATAACACATTAACAGAGTTGGAAGGGATCTTGTCGGTCATCTAGTCCAACCCCATACCCAAACAGGAGACCCTACACCATTTCTGACAGATGAAAGTCCAGTCTCTTCTTGAGAGCCTCCAGTGATGAAGCTCTCACAATGTCCAAAAGCACATTCTGTTCCATTGGTGGATTGTTTTCACTGTCAGAAAAAACAGTCAACCCATGGAACAGAAGTTGCCTTCAGAAGTTGTGGCTGCTCCAACACTAGTGCCTTTCAAGAAGAGATTGAACTGCCATTTGTCAGAAATGGTGTAGGGTCTCCCGCTTGGGCGGGGGGTTGAACTAGATGACCTACAAGATCCCTTCTAACTCTGATTATCTGTTATCTGTTATCCATTATTTCCAGGCTGAATCTCTTCTTGTTCAGTTTCCATCCATTATTCCTTGTTTGACCTTCAGGTGTTTTGGAAAATAGCTTGACCCCCTCCTCCTCTCTGTGGCAGCTCCTCAAATATTAAAAGACCGCTCCCCTGTCTCCCCTGGTCTTTCTTTTCACTAGACTAGCCAAGCCCATTTCTTGTAACTGTTCATCATATGTTTGAGCTTCCAGTCCCCTAAATCATCCTGCTTGCTCTTCTCTGTACTCTTTCTAGAGACTCAACATCTTTTTATAGTGTCATGACCAAAACTGGATGCAGTACCCTAGGTGTGGTCTTACTAAGGCCTTATAGAGTGGTATTAGTACCTCACTTGTTTATCTCAAATAGCGAAAAATCCAAATAAATTCCTGGAAAGAGAGAGAAATTTTGCAAAAAAATAAATAGTACATCATTTCTCTACTTAGAAGGATTTCCCTGTTACATTTAAGAGTTTTCAAGGACATTGATCAATTATTTAGAAGTTTTTTTTTAATTAGGATGTCTTTATAAAAATGATAGTTATCATAAGTTGATGGGGAAGACTGGTTTCCAGATCAATCATTGGAGATATAATTTGAATTTTATTTCTCCAGGGAATTGAAGGAATCAAGTTCAAAGACTTTATGGGCACAGTTAGAACATTATTATAGCTCTGAAATCAAAACAGCAGATTGGTTCATTTTTTTGTCATAAATATGAAGCATTTTCAGCATCAAAGACTTCCAGGTATATTTAGAAGATAGTGGGAAAATAATTCTAATCTTTATTCATTTGATCAACCTGACTTTGGGGAACTTCTCAATCTGAAAATAGAAAAAACTGTTCATTATGTGTACGGTAACTAAATTCCATGTTACTGTGATGAAAAGCAAGATATAATTGTTCAAAGGCATATTTTTGCTTTTGTTTTAAAATATTACTTGACCTCATACCTCTAGTCTTAATTATTAATTGTGGAGGACACATACTTTTTATTTTTATTTTATACTCTTAATGGTTTAGATTTATCAGTCTGGAAACAATTGTATTAGCATAGTAATGGAGGAGTGGATGTAACATTCTATGATTTATTTTGACAGCCATGAGTATATTATTGTATTTATTTACTTCATTCTGTTTTTGTTCATTTTGGTCTTTTAAATTTTGCTAGTCATTGACCAAATACTGACTGATTGATTAGTCAGTTTGAAAATAGAAGTTAAATCTATTTTTTAAATAAGATAAATAATAATAAAGCACAAAATATAAAAAATCTGCAAATAGAAGTAGGAGAACTATAGTAGAAGAAAGCAAAGGTAGGACCAGTATGGTAGTCATAAGCACCTTAGATGCATCTGGAGACAACTTGAATCCTGCCAGAACTGACAGATTCACCATCAGTCAGTTGCAAAAGATAGCTTGACGCAGAATAGCTTACATCTGTGACGAAAACTTTAAACACCATCAAATAACCACATCTACCTATCCCACAAATTAGATGAAAGTTAACTTGCAATTAAAACAAAACAAAAAAAACAACCTATTTTCCCCAGCAGATGTCAGCACAGGATACTATAATATAATATTGTGTTATATTGTAGTGAAGTGCATACAAATTGAATCAGGGGAGAGAATAGGTGGAAAAAAAACGAAGCTGGGGTTGCTTTTTCAGATCAAAAGTGAAATAAATGGAGATATTTTATTTTTTCCTTTAGTCATCCAGGTTAGATGAGTGGATTTATGTGGAATATGGACTATATGAGAAAGAAAAACTGATTAGTAGATATTTTGATGTAAATAATCGATGTCACTATGGAAGATAGTATACTTTCTAATAACAGTTGATATTATCTTATATATGTTTGTATACACATGATTTTAATGAGTTGCCCAAGTGACAACTCTTTGTTTATAATTTAACACTTTGGACACATAGAAAACACACTGTTTAATATGGAAATGGAATTTGTGATACAAAACAATATAAAAATATTTAAAATTATGTTTTTCTTTTAGATTCTTCGCCAGTTATACATTGTTAGAAACGGGGAGAAAAAGTGGTTGAGACTCCCAGCGAGCAAGAAAATAAGAGATAACATGATTGCACAGGTTTTAAGAGCTGGACACCAACTTAACTTGAAAATAAATTATATTGCAAGGGATTTTTGTAGGCGAAAGCAATGATGCCAAAAATATTGCCTCTCAACAATTCTTTTTCTTTTTCCTTTTCTTTTTCCTTTCCTTTCCCCTTTCCTTTCCTTTCCTTTCTCCTTTCCTTTTTCTTTTCCCTTCACTTCCCCTTCCCTTCCTCTTCCCTTCCTTCCTTCCTTCCCTCCTTCTTGCCCATTGTTCAATCTTTCCTTTCCTTTTCCTTTTTCCTTTCCTTTTTCCTTTCCTTTTTCCTTTCCTTTTTCCTTTCCTTTTTCCTTTCCTTTTTCTTTTCCTTTTTCCTTTCCTTTTTCCTTTCCTTTTTCCTTTCCTTTCTCATTCCCTTCCCTTCCCTTTCTTCCCTCCTTCTTGCCCATTGTTCAATCTTTCCTTTCCTTTTCCTTTCCTTTTCCTTTCCTTTTCCTTTCCTTTTCCTTTCCTTTTCCTTTCCTTTTCCTTTCCTTTTCCTTTTCCTTGCCTTTCTCCTTTCCTTTCCTTTTTTCCCCTTTCCTTCCCTTTCCTTCCCCGACTTTCTCCTTCCCTAAATTAGACAACTTACTCTGTTGAATAATTTTCTATATGTCCCACTAAAATCTTTTTTAAAAGCAAGTTGTCATCATCCCAGACTTCTGGTCTATTCACCCTGCTCTATTCACCCAGGACCTGAACACACGTTATTGTGTGCCTGATTCTTATCTCACCATTATGTCACCAGATGATGAAGCTAAAGCATTTAAGCAGCTAACATCTGTTGGGTCTCTTTTATTTGTGGACGAGGATGCAGAGTTCCTTATGAATGTGGCTGGTTAATTTGATTTCCTGGCTTAGTGTCTTAATGATTCAGCTGGCTATCTTATTTTAGGTTTACATAATTTGTACACGTAAATCCAGGATATGAGAAGCTATAAATTTGCCCCTGGGAAACTCTTGAAAGAAAAGATTCTAAGGAAGAATAATGTGCAACAAAAGAGTTGAGGGAATAAAAGCTAAGGCTACCAAAATCAAAAGCAACCTTCTTGAGATGTTCCACAGAATCTTTTCTAAATATTTTCTAAACACTCAGAAGTGTTAGATTTAATTGACCTTGTTCTCCAGGGATTACAGAAATGAAAGTCTAATGTGTAGGAGGGAAGTTGGACAACAGGATGGCTACAGAAGAATGGTAAACAAAGAACTTGGAATTCTTAAATTGCTACTTAGATAGGTACATGGATTAGACTGGATTTGCCAGTGTGCTTGAAGCATAGAATTTGGACAGCTTAAAGGTGGCAGATTTATAGCACAGATGGTAGTCATTTGGAAAGGAAGGAAGGGAGGGAGGGAGGGAAGGAAGGAAGGAAGACAAAGAGAAGGTGGAAAGATGGTTGGAAGGAAGGAAAGAAGGAAGGAAGAAAGAAAGAAGGAAGGAAGGGTGGAAAGAAGGGAGGAAAGAAGGAAGACAAGGAGAAGGAGGAAGGAAGGATAAAATACTGCTCAAATATTTCATTTTCATTTTTAAGACCGTTTCATCCTCCTCTTAGAGATGTAGAATTCAGGGTAACAAGAGCTACATATATCTTATCTGGGGAGCTTCCAGTTTACCTAACCTGCCAGTAAAAATGACCCTTTTTTCCTTTTCTATTTATCTATGTCTGTGCAAAGCTGAGAAAGGGGTACTTTGCAAAAACGTATTAGCACAACCCAAGCACACTATTTTGAAGTGTGAAAGCATCTGTGTCCTCTAAACCTCTGGCACAGCTGCTTTAATGCCACACTAAAGCCATCTACGGCTCTGTGTGTGTATGTGTATTTGTGTGTGTGAGTGTTTGCAGGCGCGCAACTTCAGCAATCATCCTAAGAAAAGCATTATCCAGGAACACATGTGCACACTGAAAGGGGTGAAAGCAGGGGTGGGATTCAAAAATCCCAGCAGCCAGTTCGCTGCCTGGTTGTTGGGTGGGCATGGCCCACCAAAATTTCTGAGAGGGCCGTTTTTCACCTTCCCAATGGTCCAGAGGCTTCCCTCGGGCCTCTGGGAGAACGAAAACGGCCTCCCCTGGGCTCTGGAGGCCCTCTGGAACCTGGAAATAAGCCAGTTTCCAGACATCCAGAAGGCCTGTTTTTCCCCCTCCCAGAGCCTCCACGCACACCTTGCTCTTACCTGCATCATGTGGAGACTCCCGAGAAGGGAGAAGTGGGGTGGGCAGGGCCAGCTGGTCAGTTGAAATACTGGTTCAGCGAACCAGAGAAAAACTTAACATCCGGTTCTCTCAAACCAGTCCAAACCGGTAGAATCATACCCTTGGATGAAAGCCTCCAACACACTGGAGGATGTAGTTGTTTTCATGTTTTGGAGATGGCTGCTTCATTCATGTGACTAAATAGTAAAGCAGTCATTTTATGGGCTTAATATTTTATTCCTTCATCTGCAGTCTCTGTTTGGCATCTCTTATTTGAAACTACCTAATTTGAAAAACACCCAACAGCTGCTAAATTAATACAGAACATGATTCCTTCATTGTTCCCAGACAGCAGCCGCAATGCAAGCCCGCATCTGTTAGCATACTGAATTCCATCTTCTGCCAGATATACACAACTCCAGTGTACAACAGTGAGGGAGAAAAAAAATCTACACCAAAATTATATATATTCTAAAAACCATCAGCCCGAAAGCTGTGATAGAGGAGGAATGAATCACTACCCTGTTTCTCAAAAACTCTGGTTTTTTCCCCAAGCTATTTGCATAATTGGTATAAAAATGAATATGCAAATTAAATTGGGAGCCAGCTTGGTCTAGTCATTAAGGCATCAGATTAGAAAGCAGGAGGCCATCAGTTCTAATCCTGCCTTAGCCATGAAAGCTGACTGGGTGACTTTGGTTCAATCATCAGGAGGTGGTGAATTCTAGTCCCACCTTAGGCATGAAAGCTGACTAGGTGACTTTGGGCCAATCACCAGGAGATGGTTAGTTCTAGTCCTGCCTTAGGTATGAAAGCCACCTGGCTGACTTTGGGCCAATCACCAGGAGATGGTGGCCTTAAGTATGAAAGCCACCTGGATGACTTTGAGCCAAACACCAGGAGATGGTGAGTTCTAGTCCTGCCTTTGGTATAAAAGCCACCTGGTTGACTTTGGGCCAAACACCAGGAGATGGTGAGTTCTGCTCGTGCCTTAGACATGAAAGCCAGGAGACTTTGGGCTGGTCATCCTCTCTCAGCTCAACCCACCTCACACCTATATCACACCAATATCTTCATAACAAATATTTTCTCTTTGCGTCCTCGGACAGAAATAACTGCCACTAACTAGGATTGAACTCTCAACCTTACATGTGGGAGGTGAGCATCTTTCACCACTAGGCCACCACGATGCTCAAAAAGCAATCTGTTTTAAAGGGATTACACTGGATACTTTTTATTATCAAGGTAACCACCTGTTTTTCTTTGAATGGCACCTTAAAGAAAGTAATATCCAACCAGAGAGGGAAATCTTTATCTTGTCTCAAATAGAAATGGGGAAAAAACAGATGCTAATTTTGTTTTGTTTTGATTTGATTTTGTTTTGTTTTGATTTGATTGGGAAAGTTATTCGTGGACAATTTGCTGCTGGCCTGATCTTTTCCAGATCCTGTGGATGTCAGTAGGAGTTCATCCTTGTGCAACTTTGGGATATGCATGAAAGAAAATTTTTCATTGACAACATGGGGAAAATAATACATTCCACAAAGGTTGCCTTAGCAACACAGATTTGAAAACACTGAGTTCTTAATCATCTTTCCAAAAGGTTTTTATGGGTGGGTTTCTTTTATCTGTTTGGACTTGGATAGAGACTTCCAGAAATTCCAAGGCTGGGCTACTGTCTGAGGGATGAATTTGGCAAGCCAACAACCAGGAGATTCCCAGACAGAAAGGACCATTATCGAAACATGTTTAGCTAATCCACCATCCAGATTGCCAAGTTCATGGATGAATAAAGATAGCAGGACTTAAAACTTCTCCAGCACAGATGCTGAGTTCTCACAATGAATGGCAAATCATCTGTGTCATGCCCCTGTCAGAATCTGATTCAGAGGGGGAGGCCGAGCACCTGACATGGAGTGGGAATGTGGCTCCATTGGCTGTGGAAGAAACTGGGAAAGGGCAAAGGGCAGAGCAGGAGAGAGATAGAGCAAGGGAGAGGGAATTCAGAGGAAGATCCAGGTCCACCCCCTCTTCATCCTAGGGCACACAGGGAGGAACGGAGAAGGGAGCAATGTGAGTTGAGTGGCTTACAGGGGAGGACAGGGCCCTGATTTCCTTCATTAGCTGTAGCTGAAAACACAGTGTTTAAAAAGGGAAGCTGCTCACAGCAAAGTTTTTGGGAGCAAATCATGAATTATGTGGTATCATGGAGGCTTATCCGGGTTCCTGGCACCTTCCCAACTGTGTGTGTTTTGCTGGCCTTTCAAGTCTGCAATTCCTTCTCCTGCCCTGTCATGTTAATTACTGCAGTGTGGTTTGTGTGGATTTTTATTTACAATTTGCATGTATCTTGTTTTTGGACTGAATTTCCTCCACTTAAAGGCTGTTCCTGGGAGAGTTTTTTCTCCAGATGAAGGTAACCTGGACACTGGGGGCAAAGTTGGCGGTATTAAAAGGACTCTTCTTGCTTATTTGATTGTGTTGCCCTAGTGCCACGTCCCTTTGGATCATCACATGTCTGGGTGTTTATGGCATAATGCTTGTCTGAGGGGTGTATCTATGAGCCTTCTACCAAATGACCTTATTCCTGAATAAAAGAGTTATGTGTCTAGGGAGCTGAGGGTTCTTGGTATGAAGCATTCAGAGTAGAAGAGACAGGGGAAAACAAATTATTGGATGAAGCCAGTGGAAAACTCTTCTTTTTTTTCTGTCAAAAAAACCCCAACAACATGGGTGAGTCCATGTGGTCACCTGATGAGCTTAGATCTAGGGAGATTTCATTTTAGGATTTGAAGACAACACTTCAACCAGTCAAGTGCCAAGTTCCAGCTGATATAAAAAGATCCAGGATGCAGAACTACCTGGATAACGACAAAGCAAAATAGTTTGGGAGAAGGAAAATGTGTCTTTCAACAAGAGGATAACCATTAACTTCAATGGAGAGTTATGTTGAGGGCACCTCCCTGTCCTTTGGCAAATGATACTAAAGGTTTAAAACACATCAGACTTTCCCAAAGGTGCTTTTTCAACTGGACTTTCAGTTTTTTCTTTGAAGGAGTATAAATCCTTCCATTCCCCCACCATCCAGTCAGAACGGAAGAAAATTCTTAGATGAGAAATGAAATGTCTTCAAATAAAAACCAGATAAGTCCAGTTGCCTCTTGAAAAAACACCTTTTGGGGTAACTATGACCTGGATGACTGACAATCTCCATAGCTTTCCAACTGAAATCACATCTTGCTGAATGTCTATGGCAGAGATCTAGAAACCTGGCAATTTTAAGACCTGTGGACTTCAACTTCCAGATTTGTCCAGCCAGCATAGCTGGGAGTTGAAATCCACAAATCTTAAAGTTGTCAAGTTTGGAGAGCCCTGGTCTATGGAGATTCTCAATCATCCAGGTCATGGTTGACCCAAATGTGCTTTTTCAATAGACAACTGGATTTTCTGGTTTTTCTTGAAGGCGTTTTACTTCTCATCCAGGAACCTTCTTCATTTCTGACTCAGTGGTGGAGAATGGAAGGATTGATATGCCTTGAAGTCATCTGGTCATTAGCACTCTCTCTGAGAGTCGTTGACACCATTTGGAGTTTTACCTGTGCCCTCAGGGTCACCTGAACAGTGCAAATGGGTGTGGAACCTTCTTGGAACTGCTGAAAGGAGTTTGTTACAGGATAAAGGTTCAGAGCTCATTCCTGGTTGTTGTTTTTTAAACCTTGGCTGAATAAAGGAAGTGTGGAATGTGCACCTATCAACAAAGCTTTTCTCATTTGTGAAAGTGGAGCCTTCTTGGAACTGCCAGAAGGACTGTTGTAAACAGGAGATAGGAAGTGTCGTATCTCTGCTTGCAGAAGACTGTAAGGAATATAAATCCTTCCACCCTTCACCATTCAATCAGAACTGAAGAACCTTTTAGGATGAAAAGTAAAATGCCTTCAAGGAAAAACAAAATCCAACTGCCTTTTGAAGAAGTACCTTTGGAGCTCATCTTGCTGAGTCTTCAATTGAAGGAGGGACTATCTCCAGCAAGTTCACCACACTTCAATATGAGTCTCAGATAGTATACAATTCCATCACCGAATGTACTTTGACTTATTCCTGAAAATAAATCAGGTTGCAGGGAAAAACACATCTGTAGATGTAAGTCATTTGAATGGAAACTTTGGAGTTGATTTCAATCACCTTTGGGACTGTGATTCCTGCTTTCCCTCATTTCTACAATGAGGGGTCTTGGCAACAGCAGTGGAGACTTGCAGCTGGGACAAATTTTAGTTTTTGTTTTAAAGCATGTATCCCAACTGATGTCATTGCTGAGCACTGGGCTTGATGGAGAGGAGATAATGGAAATAAGGGTGGTGCCAACTGTCTTTTTTTTAATCAAAGCAACAGAGGTAGTGTTGGCAGTGTGAAAATACAGGTATACATATACACCAATGAAAGAGTATATTTCTAGCTCAGGATTGAACTGTGGGGACCTTGGTGCTGCCTGAGTTTGGATGTTTTCTTGCAGACATTTCATGACCCAACTAGGGAACATCATCAGTGCTAGAAGATAGTGTGGTTTGCAGAGTGGAGGAGGAGAAGGGAGGAGGGGGGAAAGAAGAGGAGAAATGTGTAGCTTTTGGTGCTCTCTGAGCTTGGTTGTTGTCCTGAAGATGTTTCATTACCCAGCTAGGTAACATCATCAATGCTAGAAGGGAATGGGGTGTGCAGGGAGGAGGAGGAGGAGGATGATCCTTGGGTTGGTGTCATTTCTGGGATGGGGGTCCTTAATGTTCTCTAACCTTGGTTATTTTCTTGCAAATGTTATATTACCCAATTGGGTGACATCATCAATACTAGAATGGAGTAGGGTTTTAATTTATCAGTTCTTCAGATGATTCTGTGCTTTGTTTTCCAAACTACCAGAAGCCACTCAATGTGGAATCTAATTCTTCAGACCCAAATACGGACTACAGTCTGGCTAATTTGCACCCAGTCTCTGGGAAGGAAAAATGATCTCTTGTATTGTCAGAAGTGAATTTTAAAAAAACATAAATTAGTCTGAAAAAAATCAGATAGGTTTTGCACAGAATTTTTTTAAAGAGGAGAAAAGGCTTAGAAAGTATAGGTTTCTAAATATCCAATTAAGTTCCATGGTGCTAAGGTAGGTAGTGATCCTGTACACTTCCCTGGAGAATTCTTGTATTAAGTTCAAAGTAAAATACCACATTTTTGAATGGATTGATATAGCTCAGAGGAAAGCACCTGAAGTATGAAATCCTGTTAGTTGTGATAGACACAATTTTCCACTAATATAGGAGAATAAAAGACACACAAAAAAGAAGACATTTTCACGTTACTTTTCCCTCAGGCAAAAGTATTCAAACTTGACAGCTTTAAGACTTGTGGACTTCAACTCCCAGAATTCCTGAGCTAACATGACTGGAGGAAGAATTCTGGGAGTTGAAGTCCACAAGTCTTAAAGCTGTCAAGTTTGAAGGCCCCTGCCCTAAGGAGTCATATCTAAATCCGGAGAAAAAAATAGTGACTTTGCTCTAAGAACTTAATTTCTATTTAAACATTATTTATTTATTTTTATTTGTTAAGCATATATTAGATAACATATAAGCATAAACATGATTATGAATACATGAAATGGATATGAATAAAAGGAAACATTAGGACAGGGACGTAGGCATGTTGGTGTGCTTATGCATGCCCCCTTACAGACCTCTTAGGAATGGGGTGAGGTCAGCAGTAGACAGTCTGAGGTTAAAGTTTGGGGTTGGGGAAGAAACTATAGAGTCAGGTAGTGTATTCCAGACACTGACCGCTCTGTTGCTGAAGTCATATTTCCTGCAATTGAGTTTGGTGCAGTTTACCTTGAGTTTGTATCTATTGTGTGCTTGTGTATTGTTGTGTTGAAGCTGAAGTAGTCATTGATGGGTAGGACATTGCAATGGATAATTTTATGTACCACGCTTAGATCGGACTGAAGGCGACATAGTTTTAAGTTGTCTAGGCCTAAAATTTCAAGTCTGGTGGCATAAGTGGAGGATATTTCTCGTGAAATATCTCTGACTCTCTCGATTGCATTAATGTGTGATATGAAATGCAGGTTCCAGACAGAAGAGCTGTATTCAAGAATTGGTCTGCCAAATGCTTTGCATGCTCTTGTTAGCAGTACAATATTACAGGAGAAAAGGCTATGCAGGATTTGCACAGGAAATAGCTAGCTCTCGTTTTGTCTTCACGGGTGCTAAAATGATGTACTCAATAAAGTCATGCATTTAGAGATTGGAACATCTCAATTGTGCTTGTTTCAGTTGGGTTCACCAGTTGGAATGTTGACACTTGGATTCACTCAAAGTTCCTGAATTCTAAATCAGAACCTGGAGAATCCCAAATTATTCAAGGCACTGTTGAATCCTGGGCTGAGTTGATGAAGCATGGATGGATGTCAAAAGCAAGACATGGCCTTCAAATTTTGCTAGGATGATTTAATTCCTAGGAAATCTACCCAAGAAATGCTCATGGTGACCAGTTGCAAGGAATCATAGTTCTACATGTTTCTTTCTTGGTCTAAAGCCAGAACTCCTGATCAACCTTTTTTTCCCATGCTCCTACAAATGTAGATATTAGATTTTCCTACCAAGTGTCCATCAGTTGAATCAGTAGTGTCCAATCTGTGGTGCACAATATTCTTTTAGCAATAGAAGGATTTGCAAATAGGTAAATGATACATGGCAATGAAGCATATATTCATCTTTGTTGTCCACAATCTTACTTTGAATTCGTAAAATTCAGAGTCAAGATCCAATTGCTCATCTTTTCCTGAAATTTTTGGCTTCTAAATCCCAGAGGCTAAATGTTCCAACGCCTACAAGACACACCGAGAACATTTTCAAAAGTCATTTACAAAGCCTTTCCCCCCCCCCCAAAGTTAAAATAAGGATGGAGTATGGATGATTCATCCATATCATAACAATGATGCACGAAGCTTCAGGAGGCATATTGGAAAGAAAATTATTCTTTCCGATGCTCTTATTCCAGCACATTGGAATAATTATTCTTTGATGCTCAGAATGTTCCTAGGTGTTCATCAATGGGGGGATTCAAAAAAATTTTACTATCAGTTCTGTGGGTGTGGCTTGGTGGGCGTGGCAGAGGAAGGATACTGAAAAATCACCATTCCCAACCCACTCCTGGGGGAAGGTTACTGCAAAATCCCATTCCCTCCCCACCTCCCTAACTTGCTTTCCAGCTCTGTTCTCCTGTGCAGGGAAACAAAAGAAGACCCAGCCAATCAGCTGGGACTCAATGGGAGGCAGAGAATAGATGGGAGAGGCACCAGTCAGAGGTGGGATTTGCCGGTTCTCCAAACTACTCAAAAGTTCCTCTACTGGATCTCCAGAACTGGTCAGAACCTGCTGAATATCATCTCTGGTGTTCATTCTCTATAATGAAGAGATATATGACCATGCGACATGTCTTCTTATCTCATGTTTGTAATATAATTTATGTTCCTTACCATCAACATTTAATAACAGAATAATAGCATTGGAAGTGCTTGGAACTTGGAAGTGTTCTAGTCCAACCTCCTGCTTGGGAAGGAAATCCTATATCCATGATGGCGAACCTATGGCACGTGTGCCACAGGTGGCATGCAGAGCCATTTGTGCTGGCACGTGAGCTATAGGCACACTTACCTCACTGCGTGTGTGCACGTCTCACAGCTGATTTTTGGCCAGTTTGAGGCCTTTTTCAGCCTCCCAAAGGCTTGAGGAAGGCTTCTCCAGGCTCAGCAGACCAAAAACTCGCCCCATTTTGTCACTTGCAGTATTTTTGGAAAAACAGGAAGTGATGAAACTGCTAGATTTCAACCTATAAAGCTTGTAGAAGCCTGCAGAAGCCTTCCTCAAGCCTTTGGGGGGCAAAAATCAGCTGTGGGGCACAGGGCAGTTAAGGGGCCAGGCTGGGGGATTGCGCATACATGCGTAGATGTGGGAGGGGTGTATTGCCTTCTGGGTGCTGGCATGCGAGGACGAGCATGCAAGCACACACACAATTTTTGGCACAGGACCCCAAAAAGGTTAGCCACCACTGCGCTATACCATTTCAGAGAAATGGTTGTCTACTCTTCTCTTAAAAATCTCCAGTGTTGGAGCGTCCACAACTTCTGAAGGCAATCTGTTCCACTGATTGATTGACTAGCAGAACAGAATATTTAATTAATTAACAGAATTGACTATTTAATGAACCTTAAAGATCTTCTAATCTAGCTCTCTGCTCAAGCAGGAAACCCTCTACCATTCCAGACAAATGGATGCCCAGACTCTTCTTAAAAGCCTCCAGTGATGAAGCACCCACAACTTCTGACGGCAAGTCATTCCACTGGTTTTATTGTTCTCAATGTCAGGAAATTTCTCCTTACTAATAAATGAGAATATTTGTAGCCAAGGATTGACATGAGGGGTCCTTGGTGCTCTCTGAGCTTGCTTGCTTTTTTAATAGATGTTTCCTTACCCAAACTGGGCAACATCATGGTGATGTTATTTAGTTTGGACAATGAGACATCTGCAAGAAAACAAGCAAGCTCAGGGAGCATCAAGGATCCCTCAATTTCTCCTTAGTTTAGGTTGGTTCTCTCCTTGATAAATTTCTATCCATTGCTTTTTGTGCAGTCTTCTGCTGCTTTAGAAAATAGGTTGACCTCCTCTTCTTTGTGTCATCCCTTCAAATATTGGAACACTGCTATTCATATCTTTTGACTTTCCTATTTATGGAAAGAGAGAGAGAGAGGGAGGGAGAGAGAGAGAAAGAGACAGAGAAGAGATACAGAGAGGCAGATAGAGAGACAGAGACAGAGACAGAGAGTGACCGAGAGAGACTGAGAAAGAAACAGGCAAAGAAACAGAGAGACAAAGACAGACAGAAAAAGACAGAGAGAGGGATGGGGCGGGAGGGAGACACACACACACACAGAGAGAAGAGAGAGACAGGCAGAGAGAGAGACAGAGAGACAAAGACAGACAGAGACAGACAGAGGGAGGGAGAGGGAGNCACAGAGAGAAGAGAGAGACAGGCAGAGAGAGAGACAGAGAGACAAAGACAGACAGAGACAGACAGAGGGAGGGAGAGGGAGGGAGGAAGAGAGAGACAGAGAGGGAGGAGAGAGAAAGAGCAGGAGAGTGGGGAAGGAAGCTATAAGATGCACAGGTTTATAAAGTGGAAAATTGGCAAAAGTTTCTAGTGAGCTGATTATGGGAGCAGAGAGATGTGGTATGAGACCCACGACCACACTATAGAACCCTCTGTTCTCCAGGTGTTCATAACTCTGTTTTCTGCTAGGATGGGAAATAATTTTCAGTGGTTAAGAGCCGTCACAAAGCAGCAAGAAGCATAGTCGGTACATATGGAGTCGATTTGAGACCTCTGGATTCCACACGGTGGCCCATGAGTTTAAGGTAATCATTATCACTCTGCTGTCCAAAACTATGAGCTATGTCCAATCTGTATTATTCAATTCCTCAGAATAAACTCCTGGATCTGGGGGGTCATTCTTTACATGGAGCATGAAACAATAGAAATGTGACATCACCGTTCTACAAGTTGTGGCTGATCCAAATTATTATTATTTTTAACATCGAAGCAGACCAATCACCGATGTATGAGTAAGTCATGGTTATTAATAAAAATGTTTTGTTGAAGGTGGGTTCTCATTGAATAACACTGCAGAGACTTCTGTGGCCATTTGCAAACAAGAAAGGAATTTTTCTGCCCTATATTTTGGCATCCTTGAAAAAAATGAAATATTTCCATTAATGAATTATTTAGGGATGTTGTGCCCAGTAGCCAAAGCAGCTCTGCTATTTTCCTATCATCACCCACACTTTAGAAAATCTAGACCTCCAAAATAACCAGCGATAGTTAGAAAGCTCGCTTCCTTCCTCTAGAAATTAGACAACTTGTGTATTTATAGAATATAATTTGAAACATGTTTTGAATTAAATTAATTAATTAAATTAATAAGAAGAAGATTTTCAAACTTGGGAGATGTCTTGTTTGAAGAGGCACAGGGTGGAATGAAGTTTCTTTTCCACTATTATAGTTGCTTTTTTGTCAGTATATAAGAAATTATAAGCTGGGATAGACATAACAACAAGTCAGCCAATGGGAACTATTTGGAAATTAAGAAACAGCACCTGTTGTGAGTCATGCCAGATGGCTTGGAGACTGGACGTGGGCTTAGGGTAACTGGTCTGTATAAATATAGAGCTTCTGTGGTTCTAATGGTTCTGATTTCTTCTGCTTTTTGTTCTTGTACTTGCTACCATGTTGCTAGAGCTGCATGGGTATTGTATACATGCATCATGTTTTATATTATTGTATATAAACAAGTTTCTTCTATAAATGAATCCTGCTGAATTATTTACTTGTGTGCTCATTGGATTGCTGCAAATTCTGACATTTTTCTGCTTGACAGAATGACTAAAGAGATAAAAATCAGGAATGTTCTAAACAAATACATGATAAATGAAAGTTCAACTATATTCAGATGTATTCATGAAGCTACTGTAGGCATTTAACTGATTTAAAGGGCACCTCAATTGCCAAGGCAACTCTTAGTGATATTCAATAAATTAAAAACAAAACAAGACAACCAATAAATCTACCATAAATAGAACATCATCGAAGACAAAGTCAGGAGGAAACAACATAACTATGAAAGTGTTATAATGCCAAGTATCAAAAGCACACTTCTTCATTCTAACACTGTTGGAATCAATACAACTTTATTTGTAGGCACAATTAGGCACAATTTTGACTTACGCTCCCAACTGTTCTACAGCTCTAATCTGTGGTAAGTTTTGCGCAGATTTTCTACACCATAAAATTAATCTATAAAGGGAGATCACAACTATTTCTACAAAATTAGGAAAACTAATAATAATGATGCCTAGGTTGAGCTTATTCAGGAAAAAATCATGTAATAAGTAAAAAGACTGTAGAGATTCTCAGTCCTCCAGATCATGGTTGCCTCAAAGGTGCTTTTTCAAGAGGCAACTGGATTTTCTTGTTTTTTCTTTTGAAGACATTTTGCTTCTCATCCAAGAAGCTTCTTCAGTTCTGACTGGTTGGTGGGAAGGGAAGGATTGATACTCATTGCAGACAGCTGGTCATTTGCATTCTTTTAGAGGGTCATTGAAGCCACTTGGAGGTTTTTCTGTGTCCTCAGGATCACCTGAATGGTGCAAATGAGTATGGACACAGCTACACCACCAACTGGCCTCAATGACTCTCTTAAAGGATGCAAATGTCCAGCTGTCTGCAAGGAATATAAATCCTTCCATCCCCCACTATCCTGTCAGAGCTGAAGAAGCTTGTTGAATGAGCAGCTAAATGTCTTCAAAAGAAAAAACAAGTCCAGTTGCCTCCTGAAAAAAAAGCCCTTTTGGGACACGTAATAACTACCATTCTTCCCCCACCCCAAGTGAAATCAGCCCCCCACTTAGATGTATTTATGTTTTAGTGTTCATTGTTGTTGTTTTAAAAGCCACGTTTGAGGAACTGACAGCAGTGAGACATCGTTTCCAATGAGCACATCACACTAAGCCAAAATAGAAACCTTATTAGAAGAAGCCACATTAGCAATTCCATTAAGGATCTCATTGAGTGTGTGTGTGTGTGTGTGTGTGTGTGTGTGTTTTGCTTAATAGCTCATCTTCCTTGCCTCAGATTCCCCCTGTGCACTATTTTCCCTGACATAAGCACACACCCGTACAAATATGCTGGAAAGCGCTAAGAATATCAATCAACTCTACCGAGACTCTGACTCAGCCTGAGGGCCGACAATGAGTCAGTCAAAGTCTAGCTAGGTACCACACCAGACAATAAGCAGGACTTTGTGGGTAGAAGCCTTTGGGTGACCCTTTCTCCTTCATCGTGGGGGGCGCAGGGGGCATTCCTCTGGTTCTGTGCAGGGGGAGGAGAACATGAAAATAATGCACAACCTGGCATCCAGGAGATGTAATTGAAGCTGACATCTCAGAGGTCGGCAAGAATTATCTAGCTGTCCCTTGGGGACTACGGTGTCCTAATGCTAAGCAGACCTCATGAAGAGGTCTCTCCATTTCTCCTAAGGGGTGTCAGGCCTAGGATCTTGAAATTTTGCTGAACTTTTTCCCGTAGAGTGGCCCAGTAGAGTTGGAACATGCCTAGCCAGATGGCCTGGACTGGGCCTTGGGGCATTTCTTTCTTTCTTTGGAGAAGACTCAACTGCCTGCTCAGCAACAAAATTTCTAATCCCAATTCGTGGTCATAATTTGAGGATTACCTGTGATTGTTTAAATTAGAAAAGGGAAAATCACAGAGAGGATGCATGAACCCTGCCTGTAATCTGTAATTTAAAGAAATCAAGCTTTCTTTCCTTCCTTCTTTCTTTCCTTCCTTCTTTCTTTCCTTCCTTCCTTCCTTCCTTCCTTCCTTCCTTCCTTCCTCCCTTTTTTCCTTCCTTCCTTCCTTCCTTCCTTCCTTCCTTCTTTCTTTCTTTCTTTCTTTCTTTCTTTCTTTCTTTCTTTCTTTCTTTCTTTCTCTCTCTTTTTCTTTCTTCCTTGCTTCTTTCCTCTTTCCCTCTCCTCTTCTTTATCTCCTCCTCCATTAAACCAAAGGCATTTTTCTTTTCTTTTCATGGTTTTATCTTTTCTATCAACAGTGTCTCTTTCTCTTCCTTCTCTCCATGCCAACAATGATAACCCAGCATTTTCCCTTAAAATTATACAATCATTTTATCTAGGGTTACCCACAGCTGGGCTGCCAAAATCTTGAAGGTCACTAGAGGGCAGCACAGAGAGAAAGAAAATAATAACCTTTGGCTGTGCTCTAGTGATCTTTTGAGGTTTTACAGCTCAACTCTTCCATGAAAAATCTACTTCATATTTCTTCTTACCTAGTGTTGGAAGTTAAAATCTACTCCCTCCTAGAAAAATGAATTTTTTTAGGAATATTTACCCTAAAAGAGAAGTAGAAATTCAGAAAGGCATAAACTCAGCCACCCCTCCCACCTTTGTCAATGGGCCATTAATGCCTGGGCCAGTCTGTTCTACATAACAAAGATCTACCTCCTTCAGGCAGAACCATAATAGGAATCCCAAAGCCCTTTCATTACAACATCATCCAGCAAGGCGCAACCAAGCCTGGGTCTCAGGACAGCCAACAGAGTTCCCCTGCCTGGCCCCATGGGAGTCTAACCAATCAGAATACAAGCTCAAAATTCAAAGCCCAACAGAGGACATAAAACCCAGGGATTCTCAGCATCTCTTCCCTTTTTTTTCACCCAAGAGCTCCAAATCATGTGATTCTGTCCATCATTAAACCATCTTTCCAAGCAGTCACCATGTTTCCAGTGTCTTTCTTCCCCAGCTGGAACAGAACCCAGAAGGATATTTTCTTCCAACACTAGTATAGCATCCAACTCAGAAAAATAGACAAAACAACAAATAAAACATGCTGGAAACATTGAACGTTTTGCACCAAAAGGCTGCTTAATTTGTTTGGTTCTTTTTGTGAGTTGTGACATCCTACTTACCTTCTGAGGCTAAACCAGAGGTTCATTTTATAGTGGACTCCCTACCATGAACTAACAGAAACTGATAGTATGCAATTAATATTTCTAAGATCAATGATATTTCGAGTGTGACTGTTACAGCTCGAAATCAAATCTTTAAGAAAAGTAATTTTCTTCTGCAAACTTCCTCGCTGCTTTTTGTCAGGGAAGAAGATACCCACATGCAGTCTCGGGAGGGGAAGGAAATCCACAAGGTTGTTCAGCATGAAAAATGTCAAGTCTCTAAGTTCTGAGCTCTCAATAAAAAAGGAGACATGGTTATTGTCTTAGTAAAGAATCTTGAATGAAAATGCTATTGTTCACTTCTGTTAGGAAGCCATCCCACTGTCTGATCAGATGCAAGGAAAGGATCACACTGCTAAACCTCCCAACTTGCCTTAAGGCCAGATCAGATATTAAGGAAGCAGTCCAGCCTTAATGAATGTGTATGAATAATGAATTGCCTTCCTATTATCTAACTTGGGGAAAGTCATAAATAAAGGACATCATGTAACTTGAATGGGGTGCAATTTATCAGAAAGTTGGACCACTACAAAGTCATAAAACATGCTAAACTTCAGAGCAATCGGTTGAGGGACTTTTCCCTTGTATTCTTTTGAAATCTGGAATCGCGATGTAGGTTCTTGCAGGACAGTTAAAGGTAGTCTTGGACTTATGACCTTGATGAACCTGCCTATCATGATCATAAGTCATGATGGTCATAAATTGGGTCAGATACATGAACAAAGTGTGTAGAGAAGAGCAACAAAGATGATTAGGGGATTGGAGGATTGGAGGATAAAGCATGTGAAGAACAGTTGCAGGAACTGGGTATGTCTAGTCTAGTGAAAAGAAGGACTGGGGGAAGATGATAGCAGTGTTCTAATATTTGAGGGGTTGCCACAAAGAAGAGGAAGTCAAGCTATTCTCCAAAGCACCAGAAGGCAGGGCAAGAAGCAATGGGTGAAAACTAATCAGGGAGAGAAGCAACCTGGAATTAAGGAGAATTTTTTCAATGAGAAAAACAGAGTTGGAAGGAATCTTGGAGGTCTTCTAGTCTAACCTCCTTACTCAGGAAGGAGACCCTATACCATTTCAGACAAATGGCTGTCCAATCTCTTTTTAAAATCCTTCAGTGATGGAGCACCCACAACTTCTGCAGAAAAGCCATTCCACCGATTCATTGTTCTCCCTGTCCAGAAAATTCTCCTTAGTTCTAGGTTGGTTCTCTCCTTGATTAATTTCCATCCATTGTTTCTTATCTTGGCTCCAGGTGCTTTGGGAAAATAGTTGATCCCCTCTTCTTTGTGTCAGCTTCTTTATGTTACCCCCTAGTTCTTCTTTTCTTGATAGTGAAAAGATAGTGAAAAGGATCAGCTTGTCTCTAGAAATTGTCGGTGCTCCAACTCAACTGGAGGTTTTTCAAGAAGGGATTGGACAACCATTTATCTGGAATGGTATATAGATTCTCCTGCTTGAGCACGGAGGTGGACTAGAAGACTTCCAAGATGCATTCCAACTCTGTTATTTGGTTAATTTTATTTTATGAGCTTTTTTTTTTGCAGCAGACATTAAATGAATCAATGGGCCAGGCTTTCTGAAAACCAGAAGTAATTGCCAGTTTTCAGCAAGACCATTGTGTCAACCCATAAAACATTCCTGGTCTGCTCTCGAGTTGCCATAGGCAGGAGGGGGATGGAAACTAATGGTGCAGAATGGCAGCCACAATATTCATTGGACAGACTGTTAGGATATTCAGAACCAAATATTCCCAGGGACAGTCATTCCAATTTTGACTGATTACTAAGCACCGGTCATAAGTCAAGGATTTCTTCCTTCTTTAGAAGAGGATTGTGTGATAACCCAGGGCATGGCACAAAAGCAACAAAGTCACAAAAGTATGTAAAGTCCTTTTAATACCTCCAACTTGGCCCCCAATGACCAGTTATCATCAGCTGTAGAAAAAATTCTCCCAAAAACAGTCTTTAAAGGAAGAAATTCAATCCGAAACCAAAGTACATATAAATTATAAATAAAAAACCAACACAAACCATGCTGCAGCACTTAATGAGACAGGACAGGATAAGGAATTGCAGACTTCATAAGATAACGAAACACACACAGATGGGAGGACACCAAAACCAGATAAGATGACAAACAAAGATAATGCACACTTTGCTTCCAGCAAGGTTCTGTATGCAAACATCTTCTTTATCCTGTTTTCCCAGTTGCAGCTAATTAAGGGAATCAGGGCCATTTTCTCCCCCATAACCCATGTTGTTCCCTTATCCGTTCCTCCCTGCGTGCCCTAGGATGAAAAGGGGGTGGGCCTAGGTCTTCCTCTGAATGCCCAGCCAGACTGTGCCCTTCACCAGTTTCTTCTACAGCCACCGGAGCCACACTCCCACTCTCTGTCAGCTGTTTGACTTCCCCCTTGGAATCAGATTCCAACAGGGGCATGACATATTGCATCTCAACCACTTGAGATGTTCATATCTTGCAAAAAATTCTGTACTTGGGTTTACCTGTTTCCATCTTTAGACCTACAATTCTAAATCCTTTCACTTCCAAATTCTGAAAGACTTCTTGGTGTTTTTTTTACTCTGAATTATTTTTAGAGTGACTCATGAGGCTTGTAATCATTGTCTCCTTCATTGGAAAAGAAACAAAGAGTTACTTATTGTCAGCCAGTCTTATTAAACAGGGATGAAGCCAACATTCTAAAAGCTGTTTTGGCAAGCGGGTTACACCAAACCATTTTGTGATTCATGCAGATAAACTGCACTTTCTCAGAAAGCAACAGGCAGAGGGAAATCTAATTATCTGATCATTAAAACTGAACATGACCTGGGATAGTGGTTCCCTCTTGATTATTTTTTTAATTATTGTCACAATTGGAGATAATAGAAGGTCTTCTTGTTTTCACAGGCCAGAATAGTTGATGGAACCCAGCTGAGGTCTTAGGGCAAACAAGACCAATCAAGATTTTTCACAAGGGTGGAATAAGTCAAGCAACATAGAATATTTTGGTTTGTTCTATCAAAAATGAACATCATCCTTATCTACTATCGTCTTTGCCTGAAAAACAAACTGAATTCCTGATTACTCAACAGAAGAAACTCAGTTTAAAAAAAAATATTTTATCTCCACAGCTGAAAGCAATAGTTACAATTAATAAACAGAACATCTTTCAGACTTTTAAAAATAAAAATACACATCAAACAAATGACACAATTTCAGATAGACATGGGAATTCCCTTTGCTGGCTAGGGAATTCTGGGAGTTGACGTCCACCCATTTCTTAAAAGTTGAGAAATGTTGATGTTGGAGAAGAGCAGGCACAGTTGGGGAGGTGGAATCAAGCAGGTCATCAGCTTAGAGTCATTATGCTGCCACAAACATTTTAAGTCCAACAGCCCTTGAATTGCTTTAATTCTTATCTGGCACCAATTTTGTACTGAACTTTAGTTGACAAGATTCTTGTGTTTGAGCAATAAATTCTGAGCAATGAGGCTTGATTAATAAAACTTCTGAATTGCAACAACCTATGATCCTAATTCTTCAGGCCTAATAGTCTTTCAGTCAATTCCTACTGTATCCATTTAATATGTTTTCACTAGCAAGAACAATGAAGCCACGTGAAAACTATTGCTAATCAGAGTCAAGGATACTTGTTTTGATGTGTAAATTGACTTCATATAAGGTAGCCATTCTTCCTTCCTTCCTTCTTCTTTCTTTCCTTCTTTCTTTTTCCTTCTTTCCTTCTTTCTCTCTCTCCTTCCTTCCTTCCTTCCTTCCTCCTCCCTTCTGAATGTTGGAATCTTTTTATGGCACTGAAAACTGGCCTTCCAACCTGAATAAAGCTCAGATATGATTTTGTAAATCCCTGGAAAAGCTTGATACAATTCTTGGTTTCCTTAACCAATCTCAAAATACCAGGAAAAGGTCCATCTCCTGGTGTCATTTATTGGGGGAAGGGATCTATATTTCTCTTCCTACCTGGCAAATTTGGCAAGTTGCTCTATTCTGTCATCAGTATCAAACACATTTAAAGTAATTCCCCCCCCTTCCTGCTTTAAATGTCAAATGTTAATGGATTAATGGAACTGGGTATTGTAGTGTTCGCGAAGAATGAGACCGGAGGCCAGCGTAAGTTCAGCTCTTTTATTTAGTGCAGAAAGTCCATCTGAACCAGGAGCCATGGCAGCTCTTTTTATAGAGAGACTGCTTGTGGCTAGAGGCCAATGATGGCTACTTGTTTTTCCTGCCACTGAGCTGGCCAATCATAGGTTAGCTATTATTGGACAATCAGCATCGAGAAAGGAACCAATTAGCTTCTAGTATTTCTCGTCCAATAGGAATAGACTATTTGAAGTATGTTAATATGGAACACCCCTCCCCTCTTGGTATGGTCCTACTTTACGTAGTCACGTAAGTAGGTGGAGCTTTTAGGTTGCCTAGTTGACCTGCGCAGTTTAGTTGTGTCATTGTCTTCAATGGGTTTGGACGGGATCACTGTTTTTCCCGTCCTTCTCTGTGGGACCTCCTGGAAGGTGGAGTCAGCCATGCCGCCCCTGCCCAGTCTACTCGGGCTGGTAGACTCGGCTCAGCTGCTCCCTTCTGGAGCAGCATCTAGGTCTTCTTGTGCCTCCTGCTCCTCTTTGCCGAAGACTTCTGCGGGTAGGTCATTGTTTTTGTCTGAATT